>BSBK01001406.1:0-115000 GCA_027943335.1 Chamaecyparis obtusa | reverse complement strand
TTACACACAACAGTCTTGTATTACCTATTATTTTTTTCAATTTATTTTTTTTCACAAAAATTAGTAAAAAAATTAGAAGTTATGGTTTTAAAGTTTTAAAATCTATGGGGTAAATTGTAGTATTATTCATATTTAGATTAAAATATTGTTTTTGTGTGTTTAAATGTAAGTTTATTTAGTATTAATAACTTCAAACCTAGAACCATCATATAATAGAAAACCATAAAATTGAATAAAACATGAAAAGTTACTCTTTAATACAAAACCCTAAAAGTCTAAACCCTAAAAATGTAAAACTTTAAAACACAAAACCTTAGAAGCACAAAACCCTAGATATGTAAACTGTAAAAGAGAAAACCCTTCAAAATCACTCACTATCTAATAACTCAACTCACTTGTATTAGCGATAGAAGAGGGAGGGGAGTAGATGCACAAAGAAAGAATGTAGATGAAACCATATTGACACTTAAAACTTGTAAAACCTATAGTCATTATAGTTTTTTGATATATATATTATGAATCATGTTTACAAGAACTTGTATAGGATTCTCCATATTAGCCAAACTAGCAAGTTAATTAATAGAAAAATATTTTTGTTCAACACAGTGATCATGATAATAATGATATAAATTATTGAAAAAATAAATATAATTAAAGTGGGTAACTATATAGCATTTAAATGATCACTCCTCTTAATGGAAAATGACCGTGCAAGTAGCTCATAGTATATACAATGCAATATGGATTATGAAATATATGAAGAACCACTTATAGATTCAAAAAAACATAAAATAAAGCCAAATAAAAAATTATAAATGCACAAATCTTTCTTCTATGCATATTTTTCTCTCAAAAAGTGATATTTAATTGATATATGCTTTGTCTTAGAGTGTAATACTAGATTCTTTGTCATATCAATTGTACTTTTGCTATCATAGTGAATAACAATAGGCTCATTAATGCTTACTCTAATATCCTTCAATATTTATTTCATCCAAACAATCTGAGTGCAATTAATAGCAGAAAAAACATATTTTGATTCAGCAGTAGATTGTGATATACAATCCTGCTTCTTAGTCAACCAAGAGACTAATCTCTTGCCAAGGAAGAAAGCTCCTCCACTTGTTCTTTTTCTGTCATCCACATTACTTGCCCAGTCTGGATCAGTAAATGCATGTAATGTAAAGTCATCAAATCTATCATACCAAAAACCATAGTCCAAGGTCCCCTTCAGATATATCACTATTCTTTTCATAGCATAAAAATGAGTTTCCTTAGGTTCATCTTGGAATCTAGCAATAATTCCAATTTAGATGGATATATTTGGCCTTGTATGAGTTAAATACTACAATATTCTAATCATTGACCTATACTTTGTCTTAGAAAAAATATTTGGTGAATAATCAGTAGTAGTTAGTTTTGCAACCTATAACCATAGGTGTTCCTACTAGCATACAATCCTGCATTCCAAATATTTTCAATAATTCCTTAAGATACTTAGTTTGAGATATGAAAATTCCATCCTTACTTTGATTGATTTGCAAACAGAGAAAACATTTCATTTCCCCTATCATAGACATGTCAAATTCACCTTTCATCTCTTTAGTGAATCTATTAATCATAACATCATTCCCACCAAATATGTGTAATCATCTAAAAATGGTCATCTATACTATTAGCCCCTTTCTAGCATTATTTGCTAAAATCATCAATTGCTTATTCTTGATCAAATCCTAATTCTATCATTTATTCGATTATTTTCTATGGGCTAACCATCTTATCCTAAGTCTTTATTTATTTAAAAGGAATTTCCTCCTCTTTTATTAAATAAAAAGCCCCCACTTTTCCTCTTATCCCAAGTTGCACAAATAAAGCATTATTCCTATTTTATAAAAAGGAGAAAAGGCACTTTTTGTCTCATATGGACACAAAAGTCAACTCTTATTTTCCCATTAGAGGATATTTGTGCACATGGATTGCTCCTCTTTCAAGCTCCACCATTGATTAAATCTTTTGCCTCTTAATCTCGATGGTCCATTCTTTGTCATTTCTTATAAAAGGAGAGCTCTCTTCTCATTTTAGGGGAAAATCTTTTGAATACTAACTTTATGCTGCAGGATTGCTTGGAGACTTTGGAGATTTTTGAAGACATTCTTGCATTCATCTTCCATTTCTTGCATCATAGTTTCATATTTATACTTTCCTAGATTAGCTTCATTTCTATGCTCTAGATTAGCTCACATAGATTAATTAGTTTGGATTGTAACATTTTCATCTTTCCTTTCATAGCTTAGTTTGCATTGTCATTTCTAGCATAGTTGCATTTCATTCTCATATTGATTCTTGAGGATATTGGCATTCTTTCCCTTGTCTTCATTGAATCTGCCATTGCATGGTTTACTAGCAAGGTCATAAGCTTAATAGCTCTAGCTAAGAGCACTCTTAATGTCCTTTGCACTCCATGCCTAGGGAGCTCTAGGTTGATTTTCAAGGATTCCCATTTATGGATTCTATTGGAAGCAATGGCTTAGAGAAGTACACATCATAGTGTGTACATTTTTGGTACCCACCGTGGGGCCTTGAGTCTCATTCTCTTCATTTTTATCAAGTTTTGTATATTTTTAGCGTCACTTTTTCATCAATTTTGCGGAAATAGGAGAAATGATGCTTATGAGAAATCTGATGCCACCTATGAGCATTCTGACGCCACTTACAAGAATTCTGACGATGCCTATGCATATTTTGTTCACACTTGTGCACATTTTGATCATGCCTATGCACATTTTGTTCATGCCTATGCACATTTTATTCACGCTTGTGCACATTTTGTTCACACCCATGCTCATTTTGTTGACACCTGTGCACATTTTGATCATGCTTGTGCACATTTTGTTCACGCCTGCACACATTTTGATCATGCCTATGAACAATCTGATTATTCCTATGAGTATTTTGATCATGCTTGCTAGCCTTTAAATGATGCATATTAGCTGTTAAATGCCGCCTGGTATTTTCTATTTAATTTTGCTATCAGATTATTAAATTCTATGTTCTAACTTACTATTTGTGTTACTTTCGGATTTCTGATTTGCTGTTGTAAAACAGAGGCTTATTTGCAGATTATTATTGGTTTTTATGTGCTAACTCTTTGTGGGGCTAACAAGTTGTGCTTGTAGGTACCTCCATTGCTTGCAAAATTTTTTTTGCTAAAAGATCACATGTCAAAGCTCCAAAGGCAAAAGGGCTACTAATTGTGTTTTGCAGGGCTGCCCAACGCCTAAAAACAAACAAGTGCTTGTTTATTTACTTTCCTTTTAAGTACGGCATATATACTAGTTGTTTCATTTATTAGGCACTTAAGATCTTGTTGTAGGAATCTTTTGGTGGTAGGAGAGTATGCTCTTCACCCTTGTGGTGAGCCAGAAAGCTTGACCCACTTTTAGATTTTGAAAGCAAGAGGGTAATTGAACCTTTTCTTGGTGTGTTTGGGAGAAACTTTGAGATAGGGGAGTATGCTCTTCACCATTGTGGTGAAACAAAAACCTTGAACCTCACAAGTTGATCCATTCTTTGTGTAGATTAGAATCCTTTAGCGGGCCTAATCTTGAGCAATCAAGAGGAATGACCCAAGTGGGGACAAGCCTTTCATCGGCTATCCTGACCCACTATAAACTCAAGGCTATCAAGGACACAAAACTTTGGTAGATGTAGCACTTGTCTTCACTTGATGTGAGTAGCTTGTGGGATTGCGAACATGAGGAAAATGTCAAGCAAGAATGCTTAAGGTACTCTTGAGGCCACGAGGTCTATTACTTTCTGCAAGGTAAGGAGTCCCTTTGGGGAGCAAGAGGGGTGCTACAAATGGAAGCCCTTACTAAGAACCATAGGTAGAAGCCACCCTATTTTTCTACTTAGGTTCTTGGTGCAAGGATTGATCCTAGTGGACTAACCTAGATCACCCCAAGATTACTCACCATCTGTGTTCCTTTGGTTGTGCCATTGGCACTTCCATGACAAAGCCAACATCTATTATGGGTAACCACTTTATGTGAGGTGATGGGACATTAAGTGTGGGCCAAGTTTCTAAGTATTGAACCTTTGTCCTTCTAGGCTAGTAAGTGCTTGAAGTGTTCTTGCTGTGATATACATGTGCAAATGTTCTTGAACATAAAAACATTCTGGTAGTCCTCATAGAATTTTTCATTTTGATATCACAATTGATTGTCTTGGCAAGGTTGCTTTTTCTCTTGCATAAGTGTTTGATGACATGTTTGATCACTTACTATTTGCAAACTTGTCTATTTCCTAATATTACTGTGCTTGAAACCAAAAAATAAAAATTGTACTTGCAACCTACAAGATTGACCAAATTGCTTTCAAAATTGTGTTTTTCACATTCATTGGTCAAGAGTCATACGATACTAAAATATCATCGCATACCCTCAACCAAGAGTCCTGAGTTATTCTTCTATCCTACTACTATTGCAATTCGGAGCTATTCAACTTGAATTTTAACTTGTTGTGGAGTATCTTTTCTTGTTCTTACATGAAGCTGGTTTTTTGTTTGCATGCTTAGGTTTATTCTAGACTAAAAAAAATGAGCTAAAAGTATTGGGGTTGAGTCTAACAAATGCTACTCTTGATCACTTGTCACACCACGGTTACCTCTATAGCTACTTGCTAATTGAGCTTCTTGCTCAACTCTCAGCTTGAGTCAATTGATTGCTATAAGTTCTTGAGCACTTTTGACCAGTCATCTCTATTGTTCTACTTTGACAAGTGATCTTCATTAGCTTTTCTTATCTCAATATCTGAAAAACTTTGTCTCATTCTATTAGTCAACCAACAATTCTTTTCATGCCAGTTACAAATCGATCTCAATTTGAGTAGGAGAGTCACCCTCTGTTCAATTATACATAGTTACCTTCTCCAGCCAGATGCTCATGAGTGCCAATTAGGAACAACAGTTCTAGTCCTAACCAATCTGAAGATTCTAAGGTCACCCCATGGTACAAAGGGGGCTTTCTCTTTTCTGCATTCAAGACCTCCAAAAGCACAGATAGTGTCTCACTCACTCTGACTGAACAAGAAAAGTTTTGCCATTTGCAAGAATGTTTTGAGCATAAGGACAACCAAGCACTTTTAGACAAAATTGATGCTACTAGGTGCATGGCTATGAAGGGGATGTCTCAAGAACAACCTGAGATTAGTGGCTACAAATATAGACCCCCTCCTTTTGGTACCATTGGGAACTATGGAAACAACACACCACCAAGATCTCTCCCAAGATTGACTTTTGCTACTCCTTCTTCACCTCCTAGACCTCCTCCCTCTCAGCATGAGGAAGAAGCCAACAATGAGGTTTTTGGTGAAGAACTTATGATATTTGAACAAGATGAATCCTCCCAACGCATGATGCTTAAACTTTTAGACCAAAATGGAGATCAATACTTTCAATACATGACTTCTAGGGGATACAAGCTCCCTCCTGGCTATGATGTACACTAGATCATTCAAGAAAGAGTACCAAATGAATTGGAAATCCTTAGGGATGAATTGCAATGAATGAATCAACACCTTGCTCAACTTGCAATAGAAAAAGAACCTCCAAAGGTTTCTTTCGTAGAATCTATTTGTGCTCTTCCTTTTGATAGGAGTCTATACATGGTCCCATTTCCTAGGGATATTGAGGTTCCCAAATATGACAAGTATGATGGAAACGGTGACCCCCATGACCATGTGTGTCACTTTTACACTCTTAGCATGGATTTCCTTCACAAAGACACATTTCTTCTACGATTGTTCCCTATAAGTTTAAGAGGACAAGCTCTAGAATGGTTTGCGAAATTGACACCACCTCTTAAAATTTTTGATGAGTTGGCTTAGCGTTTCACCCAACATTATTCATACAACATCCAATAGCCTATCACCATGATAGATCTCAGTGCTCTAAAGCAAAATCAAGGTGATCCATTTGCCACTTACTTACTACATTGGAGGTCATTGTATTCTTGATATCCTCGTCAGCTACTCGAGAGAGAAAAGATTGACATTTTTGTCAACACTCTTGTGCCAAAACTATATTATGATCTAAAGAAACAACTATTCTCCTCTTTAAATGACATGGTTGTAAGTGCATATCGTATTGAGGATGTGGCCGCAAGAAAGGGGGATATTGTTATTAATAAAGATACTCGAGGCAATGGGAAATACAAGAAAAAACCTTGGAATAGAAACAAGTATGTTGTTAACGATAGGGTTGTGGATATCCCAAAAGCTAAAGAGCTTGCTTTCAACCTTTCGAATGCTATCTATGTAGTGAAACAATAAGAGGCTGCCAACGCTCACAGTGCTCCTAAGCCTCAACATATAGACAAGCCAAAAAAGACATTTCAATGACGAGTCTACACCAAATTGGCTGAACCATATGATGTGATTCTTAAGACTTTGGTTGTCAACAAGTATCTTATGCTTCCTAACAATTCTCATCCCTATGATCCACCAATTAAGCCTGATTGGTGGAGAGATGATCATTTTTGCAACTATCACAGGAATAAGGGACACAAGATAGATAATTGTTTGAAGCTTAAAGATGCTATTCAAGATCTTATTAATGGAGGCACAGCTCTCACAGATGGCTTAGTTAAAATTTTTGATCACAAGTCTTTCAAGACTCCTCTACCTGAGTATGAGAAAGAAGAATCCTCTCAAGCACATAAGAAAAATCATGATGCCAAGATCAACTATACATATACTCCCGATTTGCTTGTGATCAACATGGTAGAACCCATTGAGAGTGTTCTTATGATGAGGTCTCAAGATGATAACAAGGCCAATTATGGTATGGAAAAATTGGTCTTTCAAACACTAGATAATTCATCTTCCTAGAGTGAGACACTAAATGTTGTTACTAGGGGGCAAGCCAAAATTGTGCTTAAGATCGTGCATGATCCCAAACAAGAAGCTCCTTCCAAACAAGTGGCTCCTTTAGCCCTATCTAGCTATGACCTTGTACACCAACTACAATGAACACCCACTCAGATATCCATTTTTGAGTTGCTTGAGTTATCCCCTTTGCATAAAGAGATCCTTGAAAAATCCCTTCATACAATAAATGTTCCCAATGATATTGATCCAGATCAGTTCCAGGCCATGGTCAACCACATATCATCTGCCCACTACCTATCCTTTTCTATAAAAGATGACACATCTCTTAGTCACCCTCATAATCTAGATTTACACATTGAAGTTCTAGTCTACCATACTCAAGTCCGCCGTAGACAATGGTGCAGGGTTAAATATTGTTTCCTTCCATGTTCAATAGTTGAGATTGTCTGAATTTTCCATAGATCCTAGAGGAAAGATTACTATAAAAGCATATGATGAAGTGGAAAGATCTTCCAAAGGTCTTGTTGCACTGCCTGTTTGAGTGGGCCCTATCATGAAAGATGTTGTGTTCCAAGTATTGGACATCTTGCTCGCATATAACATTCTTTTGGGTCAGCCTTGGATCCATGACATGCAAGTTGTCCCTTCCACTTACCATTAGTGCATCAAGTTTCCACACAATGGAGCTGAGATTGTGATTCCTGGGGACAATGCTATCGCTATCAATACTCTAACTACTGCTGAAACATTTTTACCTCACAAAAAACCTTCTCATGATCATAATGCATCCCTTGTTGTTGCTGAGAAAAAATTAAAGATGATGAGTATTGGTATGGGGGAATATACATTGGACTCTATTGCTGCTATGCCTACTTCTCCTAAGTCCTATGGTAGACCTTCAGACAAGATGAAGCCTTCCACTTCTACCATGATAGTTTTTGGTACCTTTGTTCAATCATTTGTACCCTTAGAGGCCAAAAAAGAAGAACAAGCTGTTAGGGAGTGGATTTATAGAGAGGAAGAAGACACTATGATAGTTGCTACTTCCATTTCTCCTAAGCGCTATGGTAAAGGCTATAAATTTTTGCAGCAAATGGGTTATCAAGGTCAAGGACCTTTAAATAACAATGGGCACACTCGAGTTGAACCTTTGAGTCATACTGATGGCCAATCTTCTAAAGATACCACAGGTCTAGGATATGGTATTGACAATGACATTCCTAAATGTTCTAGAAATACTCTCATGCTTAGTGACTCAGATAAAGATGTCAAGGAATCACCATTATGCAATATGGCTCAAATGGAAGACTTTCTTCCTTCTACTTCACTTCTTTGGGGAGGAGAATGCATGCCTACTGATGATATAGCTGAAGCTTTGATAGACAGTGTATAAATATTGCATGATTGATGGAACAATGAGATCTCATACATAATGACATGAGTACCTCTATTTCTAGGTGTCCTAAGCCTTCTTGGTGCAAACATCCCAGTAGAAGTTCCACGACCGATTCAAATGAGTATGAATGGGACACTCTCTCAGATGGCTCTTCCATAGTGGATATGGACGTTGATGTGATTCATACCTATAGTGACCAACCCAACATAGTTGATGAGTCTTGCGTAGGGTCTAGTGAGTTCAATCCATGTATTGATTTAGTGGACCACACTGGTCCTTCTATGTCAAATCTAGATCTTGACACTTTTGGAGCCTACCTTATAGGCTCAACTTCTCTTGTCACCAGAGATGATATCCCCCACATCAATAACCTTGAACTAGTCATTTTTCTTTCCCTCATGCACTCAAATCTCATAGATTGGTCTACCCAAGATCAAAGACCTATATTGCCTTCCTTTCAAAATGACTATGAGATCACCTGCTACCTCAATGCCATTGAACCTGTTACTTCTTCCACCAACAAACTAGCAACAAACATGACTGAATTAGATATCAAGTACCTTAGTCATAAAATCAAAAGAAAAAAGCAATGGTTAGATGGAAAAAACCATATTGTGGCGGTATTCAAACCTCAAAATAGTAAAAATAAAGATGTATCTAAGGGTGGAAACCTCTCTGAGGTGCCCGAGGATGAGGTACTTGGTAGTCTGCTGAGCTATTTTCAAGAAAGGTCTTCAGTTCTAATAGAACCTACATAGCCCATCAACTTAGGGACAAAAGAATCTCCTAAAATCATACATGTGGCTGAGTCCCTCTCAGTAGAAGAAAAAGAACAATTTGCTACATTCTTTCAATAGAAAAAGATCAATTTTTCATGGACATACTCAGACATGCCAGGTTTAGATACTAAGCTCATTATGCATCATCTCTCTATTTCTCTAGAGGTCAAACCTGTCAAACAAAAATTGAGAAAGATGCATCCCCATGTGGCACTACTAGTTAAGGTTGAACTTGAGAAGCTCCTAAAAGCCAATTTCATCCAAGCTATTGATTACGCTAAGTGGATTTCTAACATTGTCCCTATTTCCAAACATGACAAGTCCATTCGTGTATGCACTAATTTCCAAGATCTAAATAAAGCATGCCCTAAGGATGATTTTCCACTTCTGAACATTGACATGATAGTGGACATGACGACGGGCTATGAAATGTACTCCCTTATGGATGGCTTCTCTGGATATAACCAGATTAAGATTGCCCCTGAGGACCAAGAGAAGATAGCCTTCACATGTGCATGGGGTACCTTTTGCTAGAATGTCATGCCATTCAAGCTTAAAAATACTGGTGCAACCTATCAAAGAGCCATGACTACCATCTTTCATGATATGATGCACAAAAACATGGACTATGTTGATGACACGCTTGCCAAATCACAACAAAGAAGCACCCATTTATCTTATTTGAGTTTGATATTAGACCTCATGGAATGATTTCAACTCAGATTAAATCCAAAAAAATGTGCTTTTGGTGTCACTTCTAGGAAACTGCTAGGATACATAATATCAGCAAAGGGAGTAGAAGTGGACCCAAAAAAGGTGCAAGCTATCATGGAGATGCCACCTCCTTGAAACATCAAACAATTAAAGGGTCTCCAAGGCCATCTTCAATCTATCAGATGGTTCATTTCTCAGTTAGTTGACAGAGCTCAACCATTCAATCAAAATTTGCATAAAGGAGCTACTTGTATTTGGAATGAGGAGTGTCAAAAGAACCTAGACCAGCTCAAGGATTACCTAACATGACCTCCTGTTCTTATGCCACCTATTCAAGGGAAACCTTTGATATAATACATTTCTTCTACAACAAATTCCTTAGGGGCTCTTCTTGCACAACATGAAGATACGAGAAAAGAATGGGCTATTTACTATATCAGTCACACTCTGGTTGCTTATGAACTCAATTACACCAGCATTGAAAAGGCTTGTTTAGCAGTGGTGTTTGTATCTCAAAAACTCAGACATTACATGCTTGCACATACTACACAACTGCTTTCCAAAATTGATCCTTTAAAATATCTCTTAAGTAAAGCTGCACTTACTCGATGCCTTGCCAAGTGGATGTTGATTCTTTCCAAGTTTGACATTCAGTATGTTGAGAGGAAAGCTATTAAAGGGCAAGTGATTGTGGATCAATTGGCTAAGTTTCCTATGACTGATAATGCTCATCTTCAAATAGATTTCCTAGATGCCTCAATCATGAATATCATTGGGCGTACATGGAAAATGTTTTTTGATGGTTCTCATACATAGAATGGAGCTGGTGTTGGAATCCTATTTTTTACCCCTCATGGATACACCATTTCCAAATCCTATAAACTTCTCTTTCCATGCACTAATAATATAGCTGAATATGAAGCCATTTTAAATGGTGTTAAGCTTGCTCTTGAATGGAGGATTCCTGAGTTGCATATTTTTGGAGATTCCCAGCTTGTCATTAACCAAGTAAATGATGATTACCAGACAAAAGATGACAAGTTGATCCCTTATAAGAAGATGATTAACTCACTTAGGAACTATTTCACATCTGTCATGTTCCAACAAATTCCTATAACTGAAAACAAGGCTACTGATGCCATGGCTACTTTAGCATCTATTTTGCAACTAGAAGAGCATGAATCACACTTTGAGTTCCTGGTGGAAGAATTACACTATCCTACCTACAATTCCCCTAATGACTATGTCATTTACACTGTGATCAGTCATGATTCCTCCCATTACACCACCATCTTTTCCTATCTTTGAGATCAAATTATCCTTGAAAATCTAATGTGCAATGAGAAGCGCCAACTCATCTGTAATGCCTCACACTTTACCCTCATCTTTGGTGACTTGTATAGGAAGGGTCTAGATGAAACTCTCCTTAGGTGTCTAGAAATAGAGGAGTCAGAAAAGGCATTAGCTAAAGTTCATGATGACATATGTGGATCGCACTCTAATGGTCTTGCGCTAGCTTAGAAATTGCTTAGGGCTGGCTACTATTGGCCTACAATGCAAGCTGATGCTATTTGATATGCTAAGTCCTACAAAAAATGTCAACTACATGGGAATCTTATTCATTCTCCTGGACATAAGCTCATTCCCTCTATTACCTAGTGGCCATTTCAGCAATGGGTCTTTGACTTGGTAGGAAAGATTCATCCTAGTTCTTTGAGTGGGCATAAGTTCATCATTACAACTACTGAATATTTTACCAAATGGGTTGAGGTTTTCCCACTGCCAGTAGCTACAGGAAAACATGTTGCCCTATTTATTTTGAATCACATCATTTTCTGCTATGGTATTCCTTCTTCCATAGTCATGGATAATGGTGGCTAGTTTAAAAACAAAGACTTGAAGCACTTGTGCAAAAAGTTCAAAATCAAACAACATTGATCTTTTGTTTACTACCCTCAAGGGAATGGCCAAGCTGAGGCCTCAAACAAAACATTGCTGAAAATTCTCCATAGAACAGTGCACAAATCAAGCAAGGATTGGCATCTATAGATCAATCCTGTGTTATGGGCTTACAAAACATCTATCCACACTCCTACAGGTCCAACACCTTTTTCCTTGGTCTATGGTTCTGAGGCTGTCTTGCCATTAGAGGTTGAAATACCTTCACTAAGAGTCTCTCTTCATGGTTTGATTACTGATGAAGACCAAAGGGCCATGAGAGTGCATGAGCTCACTAATTTGGAAGAACATCACAAGGCTACTTTTGATCACATGCGCACTTATCAAAAGAGAAAGTCTACTACCTACAATAAGAAAGTTCATCCTAGAGAGTTCCAAGTAGGTGAACTAGTTCTCAGAGAAAATCCCAAAAATCAGCAGAATAGGGAGAAGAAAGGCAAGTTTGAGCCAAATTGGTTAGGGCTTTATATTATCATAGCAACATTTGGGTCTGAAGCCTATCAGCTATCTACACCTGAGGGAGAAGAGCTTACTAAGCCTATCAATGTTCTACATCTGAAAAAGTTCTATGCCTAAGGTTCTTGAGCTCTTTGTACATATTCTTATTTCATCTTGAAAAAATCTCAAAAAAATCATATATGATGCTGAAAAAATCCTAAAAAGCATAAAAAGTACTTAAAAAATGATCATCTTAGTGGAAACCTAGCAATAGGCACTTTGATGTCTCACCAAAAAAATAAAAAAATTTCAAAAATTTCAAAAAAAATAGAAAAAGTGCCTTGGTGAAAACCTGGAAACAGGCACCTTGGTAGCAAAAATACACACAATTTTTTTTTTTGAAAAAAGTCATGAAAAAAATCTATCAAGTGGTGAAAACCTGGAAACAGGCACTGCTTGAGACCCTTGCACCTATGTCTATTAGTCTTGCGTGGTGCTCCTCCACTCCACTTTCCACTTTGCCTCTCCTAGCCTGGAATTGACTCTTGTCTTAGTCTAGGGGGCATATGTTATTCTAGCTTATCTTGGGTTTCTTTGTGCGTTCGGGTTTCTTGGGCCTCTTGGTTCCAATGGTGTTTTTCAACACCACCCCAATTGTGTTTTTCAACACTTATCAGATATCCTATCCATAGTCTTGAATGATGCAATATTTCTCACTAGCAAATGCGATACTCAAAGTTTGACTCTATGACCTACACACATGCACTTAAACACTTGACTTGCTGAAATTTTCTTTATTTCTTTGTGTGCTGTCTATGATGATTTCTTTGATGAGTGTTCCATCTCTAATAGTTTTCGATGATCCTGAGCTAGAAGACTAGGTCATGAGGACATGTTTTATTTTCTTTCTACTTGTGGGTATATTTTTTTGATCTTGGTTGTCATGAGCATTTATGCTTGTTCCACTTGACTCCAGGATCCACAAGGTATTATCCTTGACTATTTTTTCTGCAAGTGCATGCTTATAGTTATCTTGACTTTCTTGTGTCTCGATGCAAGCATAATCTTGCTATATCAAACTTAGGCAATCTCACTGTACTAGTCATCTTGACTTATATGTCTTTGGTGCGTAGGTGAGATTTCCACATTCCTATCTGATATAGATCATATTCAGATTCACATAGTTATACTAGTGTGTATTGTATGATCTTGTGATGCTACCAATAATGCTCGATGATGAATATTGGAGTCTAATAGCTTTGTGACCTTGCAAGTAAACCACTTTTCATAATAGCTTGCATTTTTAGGTTCATGTTAGTTAGTTTTGCATCTTGCATATGGAGAGAGCTCTCCTTTCATCTTTCATGGACTTGTCAGTCAACTGTGCTCACCTTTCGCTTCTTCCCAATCACATCTTTCACTTCTTGTCTTTCATATCACATCATTTTCTCTTCATTTCAAGATTGAAACCGAAATCCAATTTCACCTTGATCATCAAAATTTCATTTCACCCTCTTCTACGCAGTTGGCTGATCATTTGAGGCCTGATCCTTCTATCTTTGCTGGGGCATCTTCATTTCTTCATCTCCATCTCTCTCACCCTTCTAGTCTTTCATCCATTTAATTCATCTCTCTCTAAGGTCTTGACTAGGGCATATCTTCACTGCTTGATGGTTATCCTATCATCTTTCATCTTTGATTATGATTTCTAGTGATTTGATCATGTTGCTCTTGCTTTTGTCTTCCCTCTACTTGATTTCACTTTCGATCCTGAGGGGGCAGACACATCATATCCTATTAGGTATTCTCCAAAGCATATGATTGACCACTCCATTTTCTCTATTCGATCTATCTTTGTGCTTGACATGTTAGTTCTCATCTTGAGTTTTGATACTGTCCATCTCTTTCCTAAGTGTTCAGTACTATCGCTACCAGGCTGACCATGCAAAATTTGCTCTCTCTCTGCACTTCATTCTTTGGATTTAGATCTCTATCTATTGCCTTCTTGGCTGATCTATTCTTTGACATAATGTGTTCCCAGATTGATCACACATTAGTCAAAGATGGGCAAATGTAATCATCTAAAAATGGTCATCTAGACTATTAGCCCCTTTCTAGCATTATTTGCTAAAATCATCAATTGCTTATTCTTGATCAAATCCTAATTCTATCATTTATTCAATTATTTTCTATGGGCTAACCATCTTATCCTAAGTCTTTATTTATTTAAAAGGAATTTCCTCCTCTTTTATTAAATAAAAAGCCCCCACTTTTCCTCTTATCCTAAGTTGCACAAATAAAGCATTATTCCTATTTTATAAAAAGGAGAAAAGACAATTTTTGTCTCATATGGACACAAAAGTCAACTCTTATTTTCCCATTGGAGGATATTTGTGCACATGGATTTCTCCTCTTTTAAGCTCCATTGTTGATTAAATCTTTTGCCTTTTAATCTCCATCATTCATTCTTTCTCATTTCTTATAAAAGGAGAGCTCTCTTCTCATTTTAGGGGAAAATCTTTTGAATACTAACTTTATGCTACAGGATTTCTTGGAGATTTTGGAGCTTTTTGAAGACATTCTTGCATTCATCTTCCATTTCTTGCATCATAGTTTCATATTTATGCTTTCCTAGATTAGCTTCATTTCTATGCTCTAGATTAGCTCACATAGATTAATTAGTTTGGATTGTAACATTTGCATCTTTCCTTTCATAGCTTAGTTTGCATTGTCATTTCTAGCATAATTGCATTTCATTCTCATATTGATTCTTGAGGATATTGGCATTCTTGCCCTTGTCTTCATTGAATCTCCCATTGCATGGTTTACTAGCAAGGTCATAAGCTTAATAGCTCTAGCTGAGAGCACTCTTAATGTCCTTTGCACTCCATACCTAGGGAGCTCTAGGTCAATTTTCAAGGATTCCCATTCATGGATTCCCTTGGAAGAAATGGCTTAGAGAAGTACACATCATAGTGCGTACAACATGATATCACTAAAAAACACTTCAATATTTAAGATACCATCAGAGTTAATCCTTAAATATAGATTATTGTCAGCATTACCTTGTTTGAAACCAAGACATAATAAATACCTATCCAATCTAGCATACCATGCCCTTGGTGCTTAGTTTAAGCCATATAATGATTTCTTCAGTTTTCATAACATATATTCTTGATCAGTTAATGTGAATCTACTAGGTTGCTCTATGTAGACTTCCTCTTTAAATGTGTCATTCAAGAATGCAAATTTGACATCCATATGATAAACCTTAAAGTTTTTATGAGACGCATAAGCAAGAAAGAATCTAACAACCTCCAATCTAGCCATAGGTGCACAAGTATCATCAAACTCAATATTTTCTTACTATGATTATCCTTTACAAACAAGTCTTTCTTTATTTCTTACAACTTAACCTTCCTCAATCATCTTATTATTAAAAACCGATTTAGTTCCTATGACATTTTTTTATTTAGGCCTTGGTACAAGCTCCTAAGTATCATCTTTTGAATTTTATCTAGTTCTTCTTGCATTTCCTTAATCCAAATTCATCTTGATGAGTTTCATTAGTAGTCTTTGGTTCTACTTGAGAAGTTAAGCACAATTCATTATTAAAACTTGAATTTGTCTTCACACCTTTGTTTACATCTCCAATTATTTGTTTATCAGAATGATTCATTGATACATACCTTGGTGTTTTACTAATTCCCTTTTGGCTCATCAATACTTACTTGTATCCCATTATCAATCTCAAAGAACTCTCCTTCTTCCTCCTCCTGATTTTGATTATGAATTGTAGAAACTTGATTACCTTCATTATTTGATCCATCATCATACTTTCTTTCCTAAATTTAAAATTTCTCATCAATCTTCACATTAGCACTTTCAACTATATTTTTCAATTTAAGATTGTAACACCTATATGACTTACTCCAATTAGAGTATTCAAGAAAGTTTCCCTTATCATTTCTAGAATCAAACTTACCTAGTTCATCATCCCTTTTGATATAGCATATAAGTACCAAATATTCTGAAGTATTTAACTGTAGGAAGTGACCAAACCATAACTCGTATGAAGTAGTACCAATATCATGTCTGATTTGAGCTCTATTCAATGTATATACCATGGTGTTAACTATTGGAATATTTGCAGCCTATGTTGTTGGAATTCATTATTTTTTCATTTCTTTCAATGTAAGTTACAGACAGACTCAATAGACAGGTTGTAGATAATTGTAAAGACAATGTATAGATACTTAGCTCTTACAAACTAAGATCAATGTAGCATAATATGTTTACTACTCATGGTTGTGTTCGCATATGTTTATATGCTCAATTTCTCCAGTTATGGATGAATTGGTGAAGACTAGATAGAGGGATAGTGAATGGGAATCTCACAGAGTTGGTCTTAGTAGTTGTAGTATAACTTCAGTGTACAAATATGAATTAAAAACCTTGCAACCTTTGGAAATAACATAAGACACATGGCAGAGTCTACTATGTCATCACAGAGTACTAGTGTGATTGGTGATGTCATTCATGGCATGTACCTCAATGAAGAGCTATTTGGAAGCTAACCCATGAGTGGTAGCGTGTTCCTAAATGATTATGCATGGATCAATGTTGTTGTTGACTATTTCATGATTTATAATTATCTCAATATGGTTAAGGATGTCATTTGTACCTTCACATGGGTCCATGTAATGATTTATGGTATAGGCCATATAAATTGGACGACCCAAGAATTATGAATGTAACTTGTATAGAAGGAAGTCTTTCCTTATTATTGAAAAGGTGTGGAAGTTGTGAGAGCTTGTGAGCTGTGAGGTTTGCTGACGTAGAGCAGAGGTTGTGTATTGAGGCACAAGGAAGGGACTCTCTTGGAAGAGGTTAATCCTATAAGCCAATTTAGATAATGTTATTGTAAATCTTTCAGATCTTTGGATAGTAAGTCTTGAAGGTGGATTTAACCTTTTATTTGGCCAAGTGACTAGGTTGTGATCCATTTGTAATAAACCTTTAATAAGGTTGTGACTCTTAACAGGTTATGTCCTCTAAGAAAGACTATACTATTGTACTTAATCAGCTCCTAATAGGACTAAAACTCTTTTTCTGGTTATTATACTTATAGTACTAATTTTTAGGTACCATCCCTATTGGGGTTATTCCCTTAACAGGGTTTTCCTTGAAAAACAACGGTGACCCCACAATAGTGGGTTACACTTTTTTAGACATGCTAATTTTTGCTAAAATAATACATTTTCAATAAAATATGACGATTCAAGCCTTGAGAGGTTCCATTTGAGGGAATTAATTACAAATGGTTATCTCAAAGCCTCTTAGATAAGAAAAAGGATTGATATTTAACATCTATACTCCTCATTCATACGTACAATGGAGTCTCCTTCGCACCTATTAAAATACTGACAAAAAATCACTTCGACTTTATCTTTTCACAGATAAAATAAATCCATTTGACAAAACTATATATTTAGTAAGGTACTACTAAGAAAAATCTTTCAAATGATTATAATGTTAATATATATTAAGTTTATTATGACTTTGTATTTTTAGTTTTACTAAACATAGAAATTTCACTGTATGTCTACCTCTATGTTTGATGCTTATGAAAAAATAGTAAATTAGAGAAAAAAAATTCTAAAAAAATATATGCCCTAGGTATTGAAGTTATCTTTATATAAAAAAAACAATGAAATTGGACAAATACATGACAAGTTATAAGCTGTGTAGTCAAGGTATGTGAAAATTATGATTTAGTCAACTTCAAATGTTAATTAAATATGCAATAATCATGATAATGTCATCAAACCAATTGCATGCCCTTCGTATGGATGTTACAAAACTAAATTCAAAAGAATCACCTTGATATATATTTTAGAAAAAAAGTTATGCTCTATCAAAACAATGTAACTCTTTGAAAATTACGTTTTCATCAACATACCAGTTTTTGTGGGAGAAAGAAAAATCCATTCAAATAAATTAAAAAATAAAAGTAAAAAATATATTTATAATATAGACAAAAAATCTTAAAAGACTCTAATTTACCTCATCTTCCGATTTCAAACAATTTAACGACAATATGCATCTGAATCTGAATTTTTTTTTAAAAATGTGGAGTTTAATGTCCATTCAGGCAAAAAGTGTAACCCACTATTGTGGGTTCTATTATACACTAAGTTTGCACCTTTTTTTCAAGCTCTCTTGGTCTTGTTAACTTAGTATAACATGGGAATCATCTCCAGGTGTGGGACCTATGCTAACTGAGATGAGACCTCCAGGTTCTAGGCTGGTTCCTCTTGGATAATCACCTTAATTTGCTTCTAGACATGAAAAGTAAATGTTTTGAGGGAAAGGGATCGAAGGAGTGCTTGGAAAGGGAAATGACTTCAAAGCAAACTACCTACTAGGTGATACACCAAAAAGGGTTTGGATCTTAGTATAGAGGATGAAACCCATGAAGGACTTAGGTCTAGGAGATCACAACTTGTTGAATAGGCTTGCATAAATAATTCATAGGAGGGCCTGAACATAAGACACAACTTATGACCTGCAAGCAAACATTCACTTCTGCAACTCGATGTAGGATTGAAGAAGGATGGTCAGGGGGTTGAATTATACCCATAATAGCCTTCAAATCAAATCAAACATAGTAACACACACAATTACAAATAAATGAGAGGGATTAGGAACGCTAAATATCACTAAAAACATCATATATTTTGATTCAATAAGAGAAAACTCAGACAAGGAAGCATAGGGACATGAAGAATTGTCACAAAATACCTTTGCAATATCTAAATCATCAATGAAAGATTTACAATTGTAGAAGCCAGAGGGCAGAGAAAATGCCATAGATAACTCTCAAGAAAGGTGAATTTCTCTTTTACAACTGTCCAACTCTGAGCTCAAAAGCTCTAAAAATATAATATATACATCCTCTCTTGCACACAGGCAAGAGTCAAAACCTAACTAGGGTTACAAAATTAAACAATGATATCAAACCCTAGCGTAGTGATCACTTATTATGAAAATCTCTGAGAACGTCGGTGATCAAATCATATATTTCTTCACGGGCATCCATCCGGTACTGAGCTCACTTGCAGACACAACAACCTTGACCTAGCAACCCACTTGTAAATCCACTAAGCCATGAAGGCTCCAAATTTGATCTAGAAGATATCTCTATTTTCAACAATAACACCAGAAAAAGGTGGTGCCAATCCATTTAGCACCTTCAACATGACATGGTACCCTGCAATGCTAGCCAACAATCATCTCCATCGCCCCCGCAACCATAACCATCCTGAGAAATCAATTCTTGAGCTACTCGATGTCCTGCATGGCTGAAAGAATGCAAAACCCTCGCAGAGACATTTGAATTTTGAAATATAACGGCTAGTTGCAAATTTTAAAATGTAACTGTCGATGAGAAACCCTTCCTAGCAGATGAATGACTATGATGCACCTGAAAACAACTTGAAAACCCATCTCTGACAAGTCAAAGGCATCGTGGAAGTCAGCGGCCAATGAGAATCAAGCACGTCGGCACACCTATCATTTTGGACCCACCTCGAGCCCTTCTTCCTTTAAGTCATTCGGCAATCATGTGACTGAAGACTTGTCTCATTCATGGAATCCTTTCAAGCTTGGGCCCATTTATGCCACTTGGCATTCTTTTATTTACTCTGGTCGCTCTGTCAGCAAATACCTCGGCAAGCTTTGACAATGGACCCACGCAATCTGAGATTCCAATCTAATGGTGGGTGCATGATCTCATGACCGCTGAATATTCCTTCAGATCATACACCCACCATAGATCTTCATTAAGCCATGACCCTACTGACACATCAGTCCACCTGGAAGTCTTCATCAGTATGCAACAACCAATCACATTTGAGCAAGTCAGCATACCTGGCAACATGGTCCCACCAATTTTCTCTTTACTTTGACCAATCAAAAGATGACATGTCACCCTGACCTGGAATTGGACCCACTAACAAGACCTGAACACTTAGTAGATTGAATGACAGGTGCAAGATTGCATGTGTCAGAAAACCTCTACACAAAGATATGCCAACCGTTGATCTTCATCCTTCTAACATCCCGACAGAGATTCTGACATGGTCCCACTGACAAATCTTAGTCATCGCTATGTGGACCAATAGAAAATAAGCACATTAGCAAATGAGGACCCACCCACAAGGCTTTGACAACAAAGTGAAATCGATGGTCGGTGCATAATCTCATGGCTCTGACACAGCCCATGAGATCATGCGCCAGTCGTCGATCATTTGAACACAGTCTACCAGGCCGACTCTAACATTCTTTACAAATCATCATCTCTCGACCAATCAAGAGCTTCCATAGAGGACGACGTGGCATCGGACCCACTGACAGACTGTAGTGCTTCATACTTGGAAGATCGATGACCATCGCAAGATCGCATGTGTCAGAAGAACCCCTTGCAAATTCATGACAATCGTCGGATCTTCCTGACTAGGACCCCACTTGGTTGTGACCACCAAAAGACTTAGCGAATATGTGACTAAGGAAATGCTATCTATTTCACTAGGTCACGGGATGTTAAGACTTAACTGCCAAACATTTGGCGACTAAGAGAACCAATGTAGTCGCTGAATCACCAAATAAAAAGGGGAACTACCGGAGAACTTAGAGAACCTATGACCGACCAATGAGAATAAAGTGCACATGGGTTTTTTGAGGACTTAAGTGGCCAAGATAAAGTAACATGAAAATAGAAACTAGCTTAGGGTTTTTAGGGTTTTATGCCTCCAACAGCTAGATTTTCAAATATTTTGACCTGCAGACCAGGGAATGAAAAAAATTGTAGAGACCAGAAGGGAGGACATAAACCCATGAAATTTTTAAGGATGCTTGGCAGGGTAAAAATATAGATTTTGGAATAGGTTTTAGCCAAATTTGCATGTACATGGAAATTGGGGTAACATTTTGGCTATTTCTGCTGGATGTCAGCCTGCTAGACATGGAAAACCAGTGGCCTTGATATATTTATTGGGCATGGGGTCATCTCAGAAACACAAAAATTTTGATAGAGAGGCAAAATTAGAACTAGAAGGACAAACTTGTGCACAAGCACTTCTTGGAAAGCAGGAAACTAACCTAGAAAATAGGGAAAGAAAGCAGCGGAAATATTTACAGAGATTTACAAGGAAGGACTAACCTCAAAGTAGGGCTTTAAGTGGAAACCATTTACTGATATTGGCAAGGCATCTCCTTCAAGGGTTGATAGTTGAAAAGCATTAGACCCCTTGCACTCTGTTATAACAAATGGTCCACCCCAAAATGAATCAAATTTTGTATGTCTACCGGGCTTGGATCTGAACTCATCCCACTTGAGGACTACATCCCCAACTTTGAAATTTTTGACCCTGGCTCTTTTATCAAAGCTCTTCTTTGTTTGAATTTGATGGGATTCCATATCCTGCATTTATTTGTCTCTGAGATCTTCCAATTCCATCAACTGGGCATATCTGATCTGCAAGGGATCTCCTTCATCAAATAGGGCATATTGAGTAGCCAAGTCTAGAGTTGGAAATTCAGTTGAAATGGACAACTTAGCCTCCTTTCCATACACTAACACATAAGGAGAGTTCCCAATGATCTTCTTTGGGTTAATTCTATCTAACCACAAGGCATACTTCAACTTTGTATGCCAATCCCTTTGGTTGTCTTGCAGAGTCTTCTTGATTATCCTAATCAAGTTCTTGTTTGTTGATTTTATCAAGCCATTGCCCTGAGGGTAATAATTTGAACTGGTATTTAGATAAATGCCATTCTTGACTACCCACTCTGAGACTTTGAGGCCTGTGAATGCTAATGCATTATTTGATATTATGGAATCAGTAGTGCCAAACCTATGAACTATATCATCATAAAAACTTAGGACAACACTCTCATTGGCTTCTTTTAATGCAATTGCTTCTGTCCATCTAGTGAAATAATCAGTTGCAGTAGTTATCCATTTATGGCCTACACTAGATGGAGGATTGATCATTCCAATGAAATCTATACCCCACTTCATGAAAGGCTGCTCTGTTTTGATTGGTTGTAGGGGCAAGGCTGCAAGCCTTTCTTTTCCTACAAACATGGCACATTTGATGCATTTTCTCTCATAATCATGACTATCCTTGAAGATAGATGGCCAATAGTATCCATCCCTCATGATTTTAAAAGTAGTAGTCCTAGGAGAAAAGTGACCTCCAGAAGGTCCATCATGAAACTCAAATAGGACATCAGCTATCTTTTCTGAATCTATGCATCTTAAAAGGACACCATTGTGATCCTTTCTGAAAAGAACTTCATCTATAAACACAAAAGGAATAGATTGTAACTTATAATACCTTCTTTTTGCTGAATCTAGGCTGACAGGACATTGTCCTATCTTCAAGTAATTGATCATATTAGGCAACCAGCTTGTTGCCTTGGCTTGTTCTTCTATAGAATGCACCACCAGAGATGCATCTATTGTTTCTAATTTCTTTGAGCTCTCATCCCCTACCAAATGCTCACAAAGACCTCTTCCTCTAACCAGCTTGGTAGTTTAAATATCTATGTCATATTCCATCACCTTGGTGATCCAACCAACTCTTTTCTCATTTAGGTCCTTGGAAAGCAAAAATTCTTTGACACTTAGATGAGTAACTTTCAAGTGTACCTTGCTATGGGTCAATAAATATCTAAACTTTTTAAGGCTTTTTACCATAGCAAGTACATGTTTCTCTACAAAAGAGTATCTCTATTCATACTCCTCTAAACCTTTGCTAAAGAAAGTAATAGGTTGCTCCAATCCATTTGAATTTTCTTGAGTCAGCATTATAGATATAGCATCATGACCCCCATAATCATAAAGGATAAAATCCTTAATGAAATTTGGGTTTAGGAGAGCAGGGGATTCTGTTAAGGCCTCTTTGATAGCTTGGAAATTAACTTTCCCTTCTTTGGTCCAACTAAAAGCTAAACTCTTCTTTAATATGGCTATCAAAGGCTTTAGTAAATCTGCAATGTTAGGCAAGAACCTCCTAACAAAATTAATCTTTCCTGTGAAAGATTGGAGACTTTTCTTATGATGTGGAAATGGTAGCTCTAGGATGGCTACAATTCTCTCAGGATCTACTATGATCCCTTCTTTGGATACTACATATCCCAACAATTTTCCTTCGTGAACTGCAAACACACATTTCTTGGGATTAAGAGATATCCCAAATTCTCTACATCTTTCAAAAATCTTCCTTAAATGTTTGATATGATCTACTGTATGGTTTGAATAGACATTTATGTCATCCAAGTAGACCAGTACAAACTTGTACATGAGGCTTTTAAAGGCCATATCCATTTCCTTTTGAAATGTAGTACTTCCATTTGACAAACCAAAGGGCATCTTTTGATAAGCCATGGTTCCCCACTTGGTTGTAAATGCAATCTTGTATTAATCCTCTTCATTAACCAGTATCTGATTGTATCCTGAATAGCCATCCAATAATGAAAATCTCTCAGATCCAGAGACAAATTGTAAGATTTTTTCCATGGAGGGTAGTGGATGGTGGTCTTTTAGAGAAGCCCTGTTAAGATCCCTAAAGTCAACACATAACCTCAACTCCCCATTCTTCTTCTTGACAGGAACAAGGTTGGAAACCCAACTAGTATGCTTAATGGAGTAGATGATACCACTTTCTATTAGTTTGAGTACTTATTTATGCATAAGTGGCTCAAGCTTAGGGTTAATATGCCTTTTCTTTTGCCTCACTAGTTTGGCATTAGGTTCTAATTCAATGGTGTGATGAGCAAGAGTAGGATCAAAACCTTTGAGGTCTTTATACTACCATGTGAATACATCACTGAATTCTTTGAATAATTGGGTATAAGCTTGCTTTTCCAATTCAGTGTTCACTTTTCCAAATTGTAAGCTCTTACCTAGTTCCAACTCTAATTCAACACAATGTTCTTGTTGAACTACTAAGCCAACTTTGTTCTTCTTAATTTCATCATCTTTGTTGAAGATAGTCTCTAAGGTGACAAGACCTCTAGGCATCTTATTAGACTTAATTTGTATCACTTGATCACCATAGTTTTGTGATAGCCTATCTTGATTATGCTCTAAAAAGACATCTTCTTCAAATAAGAATTATAGAATTTGTTCATCATTGTCAAACACTTGCCAATTAACATCATTATCAGCAATAGAAGGTTTGAAAATGACCTTGATATGCTATTGGCCTACCTCTTTTGAAATGCTATTTGGAATGTCATACTGAGATCCAACATCAGCTAACCTATTTGCATTTTGGTTTAATTTCCTAGGGATAGCAACAATATTGAAAGCATGGAAATCTTCAATTTCATCCGAAACTCTATGCTTGTATGCTTTCAAAGTGTCATTTTTGGTTGCACTTATCCCTCTTACTTGGATGACAACCAACTCACTATCACCATAAAATTTTAGGGCCTTAAGCCCTCTCTTTCTAGCCCACTCTAGTCCATTCACTAGGCTTTCATACTCTACAGTATTGCTAGTGTAGGAGAAACTGAATCTAAAGGTAGTGTAATACCTTTCTCCCTTTGGGGACACTAGCATAGCACCACCACTAGAACCATGTCTACTTCTAGCCCCATCAAAAAATAGTTCCCAAACCTGATTGTTCTGATCCTCTAAATTAGTATCTTATTTGAGAAGGTTTGGCTCTATAACTCCACCTTCTTGTATCAAATAACTTCCCAAACCAAAATCCCAAATAAGATTTTCTTGGACCTTTGAAGCTCTTTCATCTAGAAGAATATCAAGGATACTCTCTATCTTTGTGCTTGCTTCACTAATAGTTTGGAAGTCACTACTATCAAATATGGGGCAATTTACATTGATGGTATTGGACACATATGGTTCTATATGGTGTACTGCTAATGGTTCTGATTTAATGGTGACCTTGGTACCATACCTTGTATGAAATAGCATGTGAGACCAATTAGAAGATAGGTAGCCTCCTATCTTGGCTGTAAACTCCCTTGATAAACATATGGAAAACAACGCAGGGATATATATATATATATATATATATATATATATATATATATATATATATATATATATATATATATATATATATATATATATATATATATATATATATATATATATATATATATATATATATATATATATATATATATATATATATATATATATATATATATATATATATATATATATATATATAAAGGAGGATGGAAAAATTAAGACTAGCATGTAGGATTAGACTGGTATCCTTGGCCACACCTATAGTATTGACTGAGGATCCATCAAGTTGGGTAACCATCTTTTGGAAGGGCTCATATTTTAGTCCTAATTGGTCAGCTATCCTCTTAGGCATTACAGTGCTAGTAGCTCCACTATCCACCATACAATTATGCACTAAAGATTTTCCAATAATTAGAGATACATAAAATGGAGGTGGCTTTGAATTCCTACCTTGTGTGGCATTTCCTTTGGAGTTACTACTTGGAGCCTCCTTTTCTTGATCAATGTTAACCAACACTAGCTTTGCAACTTCTTTTGTAGGCTGAGGAGTTGTCACCTCTGACATAGCCTTCTTCAAGATCTCAGGTTTTCATGGAATAGCCAAAGAATCCCACATGGACATGGTGACATTCACTTTCTTCATGTTGTCTACAATGTTATAAGGTGCTATATTGTGTACTCTTTGTTTTGTCTTTGGCATGATAGGCTCCACTTCTTGGGAATGTTAGTTCTCTTTGCTTGTAATGATAGGAGCCTCCTTAGGTGTGATGGGATCAGCTTGCTACAGTGGCTCTGTAGATGTAGTGGCTTTGGCATTGGAATCTTCTCTTTCCATATCTTGAGCTCTTCTCTTTGCTCTTGTAAAGGAAACACAAGCAACTTCATCATTGAATCCACTAAAGTCTGGTTGTTCCCAATTAATGAGAGTAGTCTCATTCTCTTGTGACTCCTATTGAGGAATTGATCCACTGGATGAAGCCTTTGATTGAGCTTGAGAGACATTCTAAACCATTAGAGCTTGGTTCATCCATCCATTTGAACATGTAGCCTGATTGTGAGGCTAATTACAAAGAAAGCACCATTCATTATCCATAGCCATATTATTTTAACTAGGAACCATATCCCTAACTGGATTTGTAGAATTTAGAGGTGCAGGGTTGTATGGTTGAAATGGTCTCTAATTAAAACTTTGCCTTTGTCCTTGATAGCCTCCTTGATATGGTGGCCTATTTTATTGATAAGGTTGTCCTTGATTTTGATATTGTTGATTAGGACCTTGGCCTTGTGGCTGAAAGTGCGGTCTGATTCCTTGACCTTGTTTCTTCAAATTTGTAACCTCTTTAGTCAAGGTCTGCAACAAATTTTTCATTTCTTGCTTACTACTTTCTTGACTGTTCTTTATCTCTTGCAGCTCTTGAGAGAAACTAGCTGTGAGCTCTTAACCACTAGTACTAGCCTAAGGTGCTAATATAGTAGGAATAGGGGTAAATGGGGGTACTTGTGTAGGTGCAATGGGTTGAAGGCTAGGAAAGATTGGCATTGGAGGCCTTCTAGCAATCACGTTTGCTTGGATTAAACAGTTTTTAGCCCTGACAGCTATGTGAAAAGCTTGGGGTAGAGAAGTACCACCCATAGATTGGATCATGATAGAAATTTGACCATTTAGACTTTGCAAGTAATAGAGGAAAGAATGGTCAGCTAATGGTCTCACAGAGACTAGAATTCTATTCCATGTTTTGAGGAATCTACTATTGTAATATGTCATTTTCTCTTGAGGGTCTCTCTTAATGGTGGTTAACTGCTCAACTAGAGACAAGTTATCTGATTTATCCTCAAAATGCTTACTTAATGCATCCCCTAATTCATCCCATGAAGTAATGGAACCAATAGTTAGAGTTCTAAACCATTCAAGAGCCTTACCTTTTAGAGAGGTTGCTAATAATTTTGTGGCCACATCCTCTTGAGTAATATTGTGTATGCTGTAGATGGTGGTCACATCTCTTATGTGTTCAAAATAAGTTGTCTACCCTTCACCAGTGAAATCAGGTGTACTCTTTAGTGCCACCAAGGGCACATCATGATGTTGAGAAAAGGCTAATGGATTGCCTTGGTTGAATGGTGCAAAAGCAAACTGTCTAGCCATTGCAGGAGTTGGAATTTGAAGGTTAACAACTATATGAGCTGTATTTGCTACTGGATTTGAATCTTCTTCTAGATCTCTGGTTAGAGATCTACCTCTTCTTCTAGAATGAAAGGGAAAAGGTCTCCTTTCTGAGGTATTAGGAGGTGTAGACTGAACTCCCCTTGCAGGGGATGTTTTTTGAGTTGACCTACCTTTATGACTTCCCTTTGAGGGCAACTCTGAAAATTTGGTAGGCTTTGAGCTCCTAGTTTCAATCTTTCTCATAAACCTTGAACAAGGTTGGCCTGGATCTTTGAAATCAGTGGAGTCACTAGATATACTTCATAGAACAAATTCTAAAAGTTTGTGTTATGCAATTTGTATATCAGAGATAACATAATCTTCAAACAATGATTTCTTTGTTATTGTCCCACCGAACGTGCTAGAATTGTTATACACTAAGTTTGCGCATTTGTTTCAGGCTCTCTTGGTCTTGATAACTTAGTATAACATGGGAATCATCTCCAGGTGTGGGACTTATGCTAACTGAGATGAGATCTCCAGGTTCTAGGCTGGTTCCTCTTGGATAATCACCTTTATTTTCTTCTAGACATGAAAAGTAAATCTTTTGAGGGAAAAGGATAGAAGGAGTGCTTGGAAAGGGAAATGACTTGAAAGAAAACTACCTACTAGGTGATACACTAAAAAGGGTTTGGATCTCAGTATAGAGGATGAAACCAATGAAGGACTTAGGTCTAGGAGATCACAACTCGCTGAATAGGCTTGCATAAATAATTCATAGGAGGGCTTGAACATAAGACACAACTTATGACCTACAAGCAGACATTCACTTCTGCAATTTGGTGTAGGATTGAGACAAGATGGTCAGGGGGTTGAATTATACCCACAAGAGCCTTCAAATCAAATCAAACATAGTAACACACACAATTACAAAAAATGAGAGGGATCAGGAACCCTAAATATCACTGAAAATATCATATATTTTGATTCAATAAGAGAAAACTCAGACAAGGAAGCATAGGGACATGAAGAATTGTCACAAAATACCTTTGCAATATCTAAATCATCAATGAAAGATTTAAAACTATAGAAGCTAGAGGGTAGAGAAAATACCATAGATAAATCTCAAGAAAGGTGAATTTCTCTTTTACAATTGTCCAACTCTAAGCTCAAAAGCTCTAAAAATACAATATATACATCCCCTCTTGCACACAAGCAAGAGTCAAAACCTAACTAGGGTTACAAAATTAAACAATGATATCAAACCCTAGGGTACTGATCACTTATTATGAAAATCTCTGAGAACACCGGTGATCAAATCATATCTTTCTTCACAGGCATCCATCTGGTATTGATCTAACCTGTAGACACAACAACCTCGACCTACCAACCCACCTGCAACTCCATTAAGCCATGAAGGCTCCAAATCTGATCTGGAAGATATCTGTATTTTCAATAATAACACTAGAAAAAATTGGTGCCAATCCATTTAGCACCTTCGACATGAAATGGTACCCTACAATTCTAGCCAACAGTCATCTCCATCACCCCCTCAACCATAACCATCCTGAGAAATCAATTCCCAAGCTACCTGACGTTGTGCATGGCTGAAAGAATGCAAAACCCTTGCAGAGACATTTGAATTTTGAAATATAATGGCTAGTGGAAAATTTTAAAATGTAACCCTCGATGAGAAACCCTTCTTGGTAGATGAACGACTATGATTCACCTAAAAACAACTTGAAAACCCACCTCTTACAAGTCAAAGGCACCATGGAAGTCAGCGGCCAATGAGAATCGAGCACATCGGCACACCTGTCATTTTGGACCCACCTTGATCCCTTCTTCCTTTAAGTCATTCGATGATCACATGACTGAAGTCTTGTCTCATTCATGAAATCCTTTCAAGCTTGGGCCCATTTATACCACTTGGCATTCTTTTATTTTCTCCGGCCGCTCCGTCAGCAAACACCTCAGCAAGCTCTGACAATGGACCCACTCAAATTGAGATTCCAATCTAACGGTGGGTGCATGATCTCATGACCACCAAATATTCCTTTAGATCATACTCCCACCATAGATCTTCATTAAGCTATGACCCTACTGACACATTGGTCCACCTAGAAGTCTTCATCTGCACGTGACAACCAATCGCATTTGAGCAAGTCAGCATACCTAGCAACATGGTCCCACCAATTTTCTCTTTACTTTGACCAATCAAAAGATGGCATGTCACCCTAACCTAGCATTGGACCCACTGACAAGACTTGAACACTTGGCAGGTCGAACAGCGGGTGCAAGATCGCATGTGTCAGAAAACCTCTATGCGAAGATACGCCATCCATCGATCTTCATCCTTTTGACATCTAGGGAAAGATTCTGACATGGTCCCACTGACAAATCTTAGTCATCGCTATGTGGACCAATAGAAAACAAGCACATCAGAAAATGAGGACCCACCCACAAGGCTCTGACAACAAAGTGAAATTGATGGTTGATGCATAATCTCATGGCTCTAACACAACCCATTGATCATGCGCTAGCCATCAATCATTTGAACATAGTCTGCCAGGCCCGCTTTGACATTCTCTACAAATCATCATCTCTCGACCAATGAAGAGCTTCCACATAGGATGATGTGGCATTGGACCCACTGACACACTGCAGTGCTTCATACTTGAAAGATTGATGGCCATCTCAAGATCACATGTGTTAAAAGAACCCCTTGCGAATTCACGACAACTGTTAGATCTTCCTTACTGGGACCGCCAAAAGTCTTAGCGAATATGTGACTGAGGAAAGGCTACCTATTTCCTTGGGTCGTGGGATGTTAAGACTTAATTGCCAAACATTTGGTGACTAAGAGAACCAATGTAGTCGCTGAATTACTAAATAAAAAGGGGAACCGCCAGAGAACTTAGAGAACTTGCGACCGACCAATGAGAATAAAGTGCACATGGGTTTTTTGAGGACTTAAGTGGCCGAGTTAAAGTAACATGAAAATAGAAACTAGCTTAGGGTTTTCAGGGTTTTATGCCTCCAACAGCTAGATTTTCAAATATTTTGACCTGCAAACCAGGGAATGAAACAAATTGCAGAGACTAGAAGGGAGGACATTAACCCATGAAATTTTTAGGGATGCCTGGCAGGGTAAAAACAAAGATTTTGGAATAAGTTTTAACCAAATTTGCATCTACATGGAAATTGTGGTAATAGGTTCACCAACAAATATTGGTGTTATTGTATTCTCATGTGTTATAGTTATTTTCCATTGTGGATAAAGTTTCTATTTTGAATAAGTTTTCATCAATTGATTCACCCCCCCCCCGCCTCAATTGATTGGGACAATGTTATTTTAACATTAACTACTTCCCTCCAATGCATCTATGGTACCTTTCCTTCATGCATCATAGTCCTAGCAGCATCAAAAATGGTTCTATTTCTCCTTTCTTCTATGCCATTCTACTATGGTGTCCCAGGTGCAGAATTTTGTCTATATATCCCATGTTCCTCACAATATGCATTAAACTTATCTGATGTGAACTCACCACCTCTATCAAATGTTATGTATTTAATCTTCAATCTTGATTCATTCTCAACTTTTTCCTTGTAAATATTGAACTTATCAAAAGGTTTAGACTTTTCTTTAAGAAAAGAAACCCACATCATTCTTGAATAATCATCAAAAAAATCCATAAAGTACCTTTCACCATAATATGAACTTGTTCTTGGGTAAGTGCACAAAGATGGGGGACCAAAAAGGGGCTATAAGATGCCACTTTTTTCCTGAAATCTGCAAATGCTGAACTTCAAGATGAAATTGAAGATAGTTAGACTCAAAATTTTAAGATGTGACAAGAGCAAGAGTTGTAATACTCTAAATCTAGTTCCTAAACTACTAATTTATTTTGAAAATGGTGTAGATTAAGGCCCTCAAAAAGGGGGAGCACAAAAAGTGGTCTTGTTTTTTGTGAAAAAAAATAACATAGCATCTGGCGTGCTGCCCCTAAAATGTTAACTTTTTTTTTGAATTTTTTTAATCAGTCTAGTGAGAAGTTAGCTAACACCACGTAGTTTATCTTAGATTTTTTTGCTAATTTCTTGATGAATGTATAATTTTTTATGAATTTACGAACTGTGCACATCCTGAAAACATAAAATTTCTATGTGCTCCCCCTAGAAATCATTTAAAAATAATAAAAAATCAAATTTTCTTTTGTGTTAAAGTGTGTAGAATGGAGTCTAGTTTCTAAAAATGTAACTTGTTGCAAAATTCGATGAACTAGCCAAAATCTATGCCCAAAATACTACACGTTGGTTTTTTACAAAAAATGGACATACACACAAAAGAAATTAGAGATAAAAAAATTAACATAAATAGAATCAAAAATAAATTATATTCTTAGATAGCTAATAGAGAGATCTACAATATCACATCTTCTGATTTTTATGTTATTGAACCATGAGTAAACCTGATGAAGAGCACACAAAAAAAGTTGTCATTTTTTTGTATGTCTACTAAAAAACACATCTCAGACCTATTTGAATCCTCCAAGCCTTTGGGTTGGATCTCTAAGGAAAATCCAAGCCTTAGGATTGGTAAATTCCAATTCCTTACCAAGTGCGTGTGCCCTATAGGGCGTACATGCTATAAGGCATGCACACTATGGAAATCTATGACTTCCATAGGGCATGCGTGCTATAAGGCGTGAGCCCTATTTAAGTCATAGATTTCAATTATGAGGAGAAATAGTCAGAGTGAGAGGAAGATCTCTCTCTCTCTCTCTCTCTCTCTCTCTCTCTCTCTCTCTCTCTCTCTCTCTCTCTCTCTCTCTCTTTCTCTATGATGGAGGGGCATTCTAGGGTACTCGATGAATCTACATGGAGGTGTGTTGTTTTAGTTCTATGGTACTCAATTGTAGCTTTAACTGACGGTCTCAATTATTGAAAGAAGCTCAGTTGCTAAAGGAACTCAGTGGAACTTCTAGTGCTTAGTGGAAAATTTTCTCAGTGATGCCTGTGTTGCTCAGTGTTTCTTGGCTTGGTCAGTTGTTTCACTAGTTTTTGGTTGTTTCTCTGGCACTCGGTAGTTTTGGTTTGCTTACTGGAGTTCTTGGTGATTTGGTTGGCTGACTTGGTGCATTTAGTATTGGGATCTTTTTTTGTATTCTCCTATGTAGATCTAGAGGCTGACATGGAGAATTTAATGTTTGCAAGACTATTTGTGAGCCGACTTGTATCACATTTAATATTTTTTGTAGGAGTTAATTATTTCATCTAACCGACTTGTGGTTGAAGATTAGTATTTAAGGAGTGTTTGGGTAGTTGTTTTAGGGAGGATCAAAGGGGAGTCATTATATCTGGATCCTATGAGATCTTGAAGATCAGATTGATTTCTAATAGTTTGTAATAGTAGAGCTAGTGGTTGTTTTCTTGGAGACAAGGAGATATCTTGGTGGCTTGCAAGCTCAAGTTCAGATCTGCCTTAGGGTTTCCATTAGTTGCCAATTCATCTCAGGACTAGAATAGCTAGAAGTGGATTGGATATTTTTTGATCTTGTAGAACTATTTATGATTATAATTAGCCCTAACCTAGAAGGCCTTACAGCTAGGCATGTTCATGAAAATCTGATTTGAGTATATCTTATTGTGATTATTCCACTGTGTTGATAGTTGGCTACAAGGTTGGACTATCCTTAATTGGATCCACCATTCTCTCTCTCTCTCTCTCTCTCTCTCTCTAGTGAAAGGCACCAAGACACTCCTATGAGGCATGGGTGATAGGAAAGGGTAGATAGGAGTCAAGATCCTTTTGGGGTCCTTGGATGTAATAAAAGACCAAGTGTGAGGTCAATTGGCACTTAGGTGATCTTATAAGCCAAGTTGTTCAAATGGACCAAAAGGTCTAAAATGTTTAGATTCAATGATTTTTGATAGATTTGTGTAGTTCAGGCATATAATGGATGGGTTAGATCCATCTAGACCTTGGTAGGGTCTAGTTAGAGCCTAGGAGCAAAAATTGCAAAAGTTGCTTGACAACTTTCAAAAAGTTGCTCAAAAGTTGTAATTCAGTTGAGAACACCTAATCAGGTGGTTCTAACCATTGGAATGGATTTAAAATCCATTTTTAATGATTGACCAGTGGGTTAGATCAGATTGTAATCGAAGGCTTGAAGTTTGGAATGAGAAAACCTTGAATTTCTAGAAATCTGTGTGTTACCAGTGAATTGTACAGCCCTGTACAGTCTGATAATGATTTCTTAGTCATTGTGGGTGTAAGAACATTGTTTTAAGTATTGGATTATTTTGGTACAAATTCATTTGGATAGAAAAATCAAAAGTTGTGTGCAATTTGGCTAGGGTGATCCAAAACAACCCTAATTTCTAGGGACTTAGAGAAATGGAGCCCTAACTTTCTATTCCACTAGTGGATCCTCATGAAACTATGGGGAATGAAATTTAGGAGCATGGTCACAAGGAATATAGAGGCTATAGGTGTGGAGAGAAGGTTTGGTAATTTCACAAGCAAGCCCTAGTCCAAACATCTCTATGTGTTTGGCTAGGAAAGAAGTTGCTAAGTGGAGACAGTTAATGGAAGGGACCCATAGGACCCTATGAGTTGTTGAATTTGGTTGAATAAGGTGTGATAAGAATTTCCATAAAGTTTGGGGGTCTTGAGAACACATTATATCCATTCTTCATTAGGGCCCTAGTCTAACCTGATCAATTAGGCCTGTGGACTTAGTGAGGGTTTGGGGGTGATGGATCAAGATCATCTTGAATGCTTTTGGAATCTTTAGGGGGATCCAAAATTTTTTTTGGATCTATTTTTAGTTTCCTAGGTTGCTGAGGAGTTTTGGGAATTAGAGACCAAAATCAGGGTTTGGAGGGCTACAAGGATTGTAGGCCTAAAGTGAGAAGTTGGAGTTGTGGGTCAATAGGATTCCTTTTGGGTGGGGACCTTGACTTGGTTGGGTCTTATAAATCAGGATGCACTCATTTTTGAAGGTAGTTTGAAGCCATAAGGGTAAGTTCCTTATAGAAATAATTAGGAGTGTGTACCCAGGTGTGGGTAAAGGGTCTCAAATTGGTCCTAGAATCCATTATTGTGTTGATTGGGGTATTGAAGACCTTTGTTTTGGTGGTTGGCTATATAGCTTTGCATCAAGTGGTATCAGATCCACCAAGGTCTTGATTGGATAAGTAAGCAAGAGACAAAATGTTTGAGAATGAGGAAGAGAGGGAGATCCCTCTAAGAATAACCATTGTTGAGTTGGCCAAATTGGTCAAGGAACAAATGGTAGAGAGAAGGGATGTGAGAGAAGATAATAGAATGATGAAGAGAGAGTTGGATAAATTGAAAGGGAAAGTGGTCAAGGGAGTAAAAGAAGACTCTGAGGAGGAAGAGGAAGATGGAGAGGAAGATCCCTGGCAGAATAGACAAGCCCTGCCAGCAAACCAAAGAGTCATGCTAGAAACCCTTGAAAGGGTGGGAAGAAGAGACACCGAGAATGATCTCCTTATGTTTTGTGGAAAAATAAATCTAGAAGAATGCATGGATTGGATTGAGGCCCTAGACAATCACTTTGAATGTGACAGTGTACCTGAATGCCATAAGATGAGGACTGTTAAAGCCAAGATGAAGGGCTTTACCCTTAGTTGGTGGAACTTCCTTTAGACTGAGAGGTTGGATGAAGGTAATGATGCAATTACCATATGGAAGAGGATGAAGGTAGAGATCAAGAAGAAATTCATACTAGAGGACTATGAAGTCCTAATGCACCAAAAGTTACAAAGCTTGAGGCAAAAGGACTTAGATGTGGGTGCATACACTGAGGAGTTTCACAAACTCACTCTAAGGGCTAACATGATTGAGAGTGAAAAGAGAAAATTGGAAAGGTACTTGAATGGTCTCAAGGACACAATCTAAGATGAACTCACTTTGTTCAATCCAAAATTAGTGCACTCTTGTTTCCAAATGGCACAAAATATTGAGGAAAGACAAAGGAAGAAGGGTTACTCCCAAAACAAGGTGAGAGGAGCTAACAATAATAGAGGTAGAGGAAGGTTCAATGGAAGAGGATATTTCAATAGACCCCAAGGGGAGTCTAGCAATCAGGAAAGCCAAGAAGGTGAAAAGAGTCCTAGAGGAGGCTTTAGAGGAAGAAGAAGTAATAGTAGAGGGAGATTAGGAGGAAGAACTCTAGGAGTATTCACCGGAAGGTGTTTCAACAAGTTGGACAGCAAGCCTCAAGGTTCCCTGACAAGATTGGGAATAATCATCAAGGAGGTGTTAGGATTAACAAGGCAGAAATAACAATTATGTGCAAATATAACTAATATCAGAAAATAATAAACCACATAGAATAGAACACAAGACACACAAATTTAACGTGGTTCACCCAATCCTTGGGCTACATCCACCAACAGCGAGTCCAATATTATTATTATCCAGTGATTACAACCTGATTACAATCCGTAATCCCTTACAGCCCAATTCTACCGCAAGTACTAAAATCATACATCATGAAAATCCCTAACCCTAAGCCATATTATACAATATTTTTCCCGCTTTAGGGTTAGAATGAGTTATAAGTAGTCAGCCCAAATAACCAAAAAGTAGTCAGCCTAAACCCCGGTGAGGTCAGGAGGAAAAGTGTACAGTACTTTCCTGGATAGTACTTTCCTAATTAGTCACCACAAGCTAACAATCTCCCACTTGGTGACTGATCACTATCCACACTATACTAAAAAACCTCCCACTTGGAGACTGATCCTGTAGCAATACCGCTACCCACATGAGGCTCCCACTGGATTGAACCACCTTGGACTCAGTTGTTCCTTTATTTTGTTCAGTCTAGAAGACCAACTGAAGCTAAACATGAGTTCAACTTCTCCCTTGTTACTACCTTTGTAAACATATCTACTGGATTATCATTAGTATGAATCTTTTCCAGCCTTAACTGTCCATCATCCAAAACTGATCGAATGAAATGGTACCGCAACTATATGTGTTTTGTCTTTGAGTGCAAAGCAGAATTCTTTGCAAGATGAATGGCACTTTGGCTATCTGTATGTAGAAAATTATCCTTTTGTGGATGTCCTAATTCTTCCATGAAGAATTGAAGCCATATCATCTCCTTGGCTGCCTCTGTAGCAGCAACATACTCTGCCTCTGTAGTGGATAAAGCAACCACCTTTTGTAGTCGAGAAATCCAACTCACTGCTGTCCCACCAACAGTAAATATATAACCTATAGTACTCCACCTGCTATCTATATCTCCTACCAAATCTGAGTCAACATAGCCTTGTACAGTAGTAGTAGAACCCCCAAAGAGTAAACACTTACTAGATGTGCCTCTCAAATATCTGAGAATCCATTTGACTGCATTCCAATGCTCAAGACCAGGGTTACTCATATAACGGCTAACGACTCCCACTGCGTGTGCAATATCTGGCCTAGTACATACCATAGCATACATTAAGCTCCCTACAGCTGAAGCATAAGGTACCTTAGACATTTTAGTCTCTTCTTCTGGTGTCTTGGGACACATATCCTTAGTCAATTTCAAATGACTAGGCAAAGATGTACTGACAGCTTTGGCATTTTCCATAGAGAAACATTGCAACACCTTCTCAATATAATCAGCCTGAGATAGAGACAATTTCCTATTTTTCCTATCTCTACAAATTTTCATACCAAGGATTTGTTTTGCTGCCCCCAAATCCTTCATAGCAAAAGATTTTGCTAACTGTTGTTTCAACCCCTTAATGTGATCCATGTTAGACCTAGCTACAAGCATATCATCAACATATAAACATAAAATAATGTAGCTGTCATCATCCAACCTCTTAAAATAAACACAATGGTCAGAATGACACCGACTATATCCATGCCCATTCATAAAAGTGTCAAATTTAATATACCATTGCCGAGGTGCTTGCTTCAAGCCATATAAACTTTTCTGCAATCTGCACACCAAATTCTCCTTACCCTTGACCTCAAATCCTTGTGGCTGAACCATATATATTTCTTCATCCAAATCACCATGAAGAAAGGTTGTTTTAACATCAAGCTGCTCGAAATGCAAATCTTCAGTAGCCACGATACTTAGAACAGTACGAATAGAAGTCATTTTAACAATTGGAGAAAATATCTCATCAAAATCAATACCATGTTTCTGTGCAAATCCTTTTACGACTAATCTGGCTTTAAATCTTTTCGTACCTCCATCCTCTTCTTTTATCCTGTAAACCCATTTATTCTGTAAAGCCCTTTTACCTGCAGGTAACTTACATAAATCCCATGTCTGATTTTTCAGCAAAGAGTCCATTTCATCTGTCATTGCAGACTCCCACAGAAGCTTTGTATCCACCTGCATAGCTTCATTATAACATTCAGGTTCACCAGCATCTGTTAATAGAATAGAATACAAAGATGGAGAAAATCTTTCTGGAGGTCTACTTAGCCTTGTTGACCGTCTAACACTCACTGGGGTGTGTGGTATTTGTTGTTGCTATTGTTGCGGAGCATAAGGAACTACTGGAACATGAACTTGTGGAGTATCATCCAGTACTACATAGTCATTTTCTTTCTTCTCATGCTGCAACAACAGATCTTTGTACAATACTTTCTCATTGAATATGACATCCCTGCTTCTTACAATTTTATGATTTTCAAAATCCCAAAGCCTATAACCAAATTCATCAATGCCATACCCAACAAATACACATTTCTTTGACTTAGCTTCCAGTTTGGTTCTATTTTCAGAATCTATAAGTGCAAAAGCTTCACAACCAAAGGTTTTGAGAAAAGAATAACTCACCTTCTTACCACTCCATGCTTCCTCTAGAATACCACAGTCCAAAGGAGTAGAGGGGCCTCTATTGATTAAATAAACAGCAGTGTTCACTGCCTCTGCCCACATATTTTTGGGCAGCCTAGCATGCAACCTCATACTCCTTGCACGCTCCATTATTGTCCTGTTCATGCGTTCAGCCACTCCATTTTCTTGTGGAGTCCTTGGTACAGTTTTCTGCCTACGAATACCATTAGAGGAATAATATTCTTCAAATTCTGTGCTACAATACTCACCACCATTATCAGATCTGAGACATTTTAACTTTTTACCAACCTCATTCTCAACCAAGCATTTCCATTTCTTAAAAGTTTGAAACACATCAGATTTTTGTCTAAGGAAATAAATCCATACTTTTCTTGTTGCATCATCTATAAATGTAACATAATATAGAGAGCCACCAAGGGAAGATACTTGAGCTGGTCCCCATACATCTGTATGCACAAGCTCTAATCTCTCATTTTTCTTTTCCTTCCCACTCTTCACAAAACTAACTCTCTTTTGTTTTCCATAAACACAACTTTCACAGAAATCCATATTGACACATTTCAGACCAGGTAAAACTTTCTTTGAATGAAGTAATTTCATACCTTTTTCACTCATGTGCCCGAGTCTATTGTGCCACAGTGCTGTGTCAGAATCTATAGCAACAGTTTGATGTTCTTCCTGCTCAACTGCAGCCACTGTTCCTGAACATTCATTATCTTCTAAAACAATTAAAGTAGAAGGAACAGTATGACCTGTACAAAGATATAAGGTGCCTACTTTCACACCTTTTGCTACTACTAAGGAACCTTTTGCAACCTTCCAATTTTTATCATTAAAAGTAACTGTGCAACCCTCATCACCCAGTTGCCTTGCTGAAATTAAATTCCTACTCAGCCTTGGAACATGTCTTACCTCTTGTAGTAGCCAATGATTCCCATTCTGCAACTTAATCTTATTTTTCCCTTTCCAACAATCTGACAGGGTTCATTATCTCCCAAATAAACTAGCCCAAAATCCCCTTGGACATAATCAACAAAATAACTTCTATGGGGTGTAGCATGAAATGAAGCCCCAGAATCTAAAACCCATGAATCATCAATACTTTCTAAGGACAAGAGAAAAGCATCCTCCTCAGATTTGTTACTTACCACATTTGCCTCCTTGTTTCCATCATTTTTGTCTCCTTGATCTTTCTTTCGAGACCAACAATCTTTCTTCTTATGACCTAGTTTTCCACAGTACCAGCAATCATTTGCCCTTTAGATTCGAACCTCTTTCCCTTTGATTTTCCTCTTGATTTCCCATGATTTCCAGAGTTGTTTCCTCTATCTCTTGTTCTGCCTCTTCTTTCTGTGTTCAATACACTACCTGATGTGGATGCCCCTGAGCTTTTCCTACGAATTTCCTCACTCAATATAACACCAATAACATCATCATACTTTAGGGTATTAGAACCAGAAATAGAATTACTAACAGCCATTACCAAGCCATTCCAGCTTTCTGGCAAAGAACACAAAATCAAGAGAGCTCTAACCTCTTCATCAAAAGTAATTTTAACTGAGGTTAATTGACTTGTAACTGTATTGAACTCATTCAAATGATCAGTAACTGATCCACCTTCTACCATTTTCATATTAAATAAACGCTTCATAAGAAATACCTTGTTTGAAGCTGAAGGCTTTTCATACAACTTCGCTAGGGTTTCCATCAGATCTTTAGCTGTCTTTGCTTCAGTAATATTGAATGCCACCGATTGTGCTAGGCATAGATGAATACTCCCCAGTGCCTTCCTATCCAAAATATCCCAATCCTCCTGAGACATTGATTGCTCTTTCTTGGCTACTCCCTCTAATGGCCGCCATAGATCCTTCTGATAGAGATAATCCTCCATTTGCATCTTTCATAACTGGAAGTTCTGCCCATTAAACTTATCAACCTTCAGCCTACCCTCGTCTGCCATTTCTCCCACTTAACCGAGAGACTCTCCCACTAACTCGTGAGACCTGCTTCAGAGAATAGATGAAAGAACAAACGAAATAACCTGGCTCTGATACCACTTGTTAGGATTAACAAGGCAGAAATAACAATTATGTGCAAATATAACTAATATCAAAAAATAATAAACCACACAGAATAGAACACAAGACACACAAATTTAACGTGGTTCACCCAATCCCTGGGCTATATCCACCAACAACGAGTCCAATATTATTATTATCCAGTGATTACAACCTGATTACAATCTGTAATCCCTTACAGCCCAATTTTGCCACAAGTACTAAAATCATACATCATGAAAATCCCTAACCCTAAGCCATATTATACAATATTTTTCCTGCTTTAGGGTTAGAATGAGTTATAAGTAGTCGGCTCAAATAACCAAAAAGTAGTCGGCCTCAAAAAAAATTTCCTCGGGGGCTGCGCCCCCGAACCCCTACTCTTGGGGGCTGCCGCCCCCAAACCCCCGCTCGGGGCCTGGCCTGGCCCCAAACCCCAGTGATGTCAGGAGGAAAAGTGTACAGTACTTTCCTGATTAGTCACCACAAGCTAACAGGAGGTCATAGGAGAGTCCACCTACCCGAAGCGGATGATACACAAAGTGTACAAGGAGCCAAAGGGAATGTAGATCTAGAGTAGGGAGAGTTCCTCATGTCCAACATGACTTTGTTGAAGAATCCTCTAGGCAAGGGGCCAACACAAAGGAAGACTCTATTCAGGACTACATGCAATGTGAAAGGTAAAGTTTGCAAAGTAATAGTAGATTCAAGTTCAACTAATAATCTAGCTTCCATTTCTATGGTTGATAAGCTTGGATTGAAAAAGATACCTCATCCTAACCCATACAAAGTATCATGGTTGAACAAGGAACAACAAGCTTTGGTGAATGAGCATGTACATGTGGAGTTTAGGATAGGAGACTATCATGATAACATCCTATGTGATGTGACTGATATGAATGCCTACCATCTATTATTAGGGAGGCCTTGGCAATATGATTTGGATGCACATCATGATGGGAAGACAAATGTTTATGAGATCTCTAAAGGTGGAAGGAAGTTCACCATGAGACCCCTGCCAGATGATGGAAAGGAGACTCCTCAAGTTAGCAGTATGTTAGTTGTAGGGGAGAAGGAGTTCATGAAGACAATAAAAAATAAGGACACTCCATGCTATGCCATTATGGTAAGGCCTAAGGAAGGATGAAAGGAGTGCAGGATATAGAAGGAAGAACCATGGAGGAAAGTGGGACCCAAGGAGGTGCAGGAACTTCTAGGGAGGTATAAGGGTGTGATTGTAGATGGAAAGATGAAGACACTACCCCCTGTTAGAGATGTAATTCACTTTATTGACTTCATACTTAGTTCCACACTCCCAAACAAAGAATCATACAAGATCACACCTAGTCAGAATGAAGAGTTGGCTAAGAAGATTGAAGAGCTCTTGAGTAAGGGGTTCATAAGGAGAAGCATAAGTCCTTGTGCAGTGCCACCCTTGTTAGCCCCAAAGAAGGAGGGTACATGGAGGTTATGTACTAACTCCTGGGCTAAAAATAAGATCACTATAAGGTACTGGTTTCCCATGCCAAGAATGGAGGATTTGATGGATTGCCTAGGAGGGGAAAAATACTATTCTAAGATGGATTTGAAAAGTGGTTACCACTAGATCAGGGTGAGGGAAGGAGATTAGTGGAATAAAACATTCAAGACCAATGAAGGGCTATTTGAGTGGATGGTGATGCCCTTTGGTATTTCTAATGCACCAAGAACATTCATGAAGCTCATGAATACTATTCTTAAGCCATTCATTAAGCACTTTTTGGTTGTCTACTTATATGACATTCTTATCTATAGTAAGAGCAAAGGAGAACACTTGGATCATGTGGAACAAGTTTTGAAGAGGTTGCTAGAGGATAAGTTGAGGATCAACTTGGATAAGTGTTTCTTCTTGCAGGGGGAGTTGATTTTCCTATGATTTTTCATCTCCAAAGGAAACCTTGAGATGGATCCATCAAAGGTGGATGCCATACTAGATTGTCCCACTCCAAGGACAAAAAGTGAGGTCAAAAGTTTCCATGGCATAATAGGTTTCTATAGGAAATTCATTAGAGGCTTCAGTAATGTGAGTGATCCCATGATAGACACCATTAAGGGAGGCAAGAAATGTCAGTTTGTGTGGACTTAAGAAGCTAATAGGGCTTTTGAGTTTTTGAAAAGGAAGGTGGAACACCAACCTATCCTAGTGCTACCAGACTTTGGTAAAGTCTTCACCATTGAGTGTGAAGCCAACAATAGGGACATAGGAGGAGTCCTAAGCCAAGAAGGCAAACATGTGGCCTTCTTTAGTGAGAAAATAAACAAGGCAAAGAAAAGTTACTCCACCTATGACTTGGACATGTATGCAATGGTTTAGCCCCTAAGGAAGTGGAGGAACTATTTGTTGCCAAAAGAATTTGTTGTTTATACTGATAACCATGCCTTGAGTTTCTTGAATAGGAAGGAGAAGTTGAATCATAGGCATGTCAAATGGATGGAATATCTCAAATCCTATAAATTTACAAGAAAGCATAAGAAAGGTGTAGCAAACAAGGTTGCTGATGCCCTTAGTAGGAGGAATCTAACAATCCAAGAAATGTGGTTAGAAAATGTCAGATTCCATTCTATCAAAGATATGTATGAAGAAGATGAGGACTTCAAGGAAGCATACAGGGTCTACAAGGACATGACGGGGTAGTATCATAGCACTTACTCTAATTATATGCTGCAGGAGGGACTAATTTTCAAAGGCAGTTAGTTTTGTATCCCTAGGGGATCACTTAGAGAGATTATTGTGAAGGAAAAGAATTGTGGGGGTCTAGAAGGTCATTTTGGATTAGATAAGACACTAGAGTTGGTGAGGAGATTCTACCATTGGCCTAAGATTCCATTTGATATTAGAAGATTTGTGGAGGCTTTTATGGTGTTCCAAAGAGAAAAGGGAAGGTCTTCAAATGCAAGTCTCTACTCTCCATTTACCATTCCCAATAGACCTTGGGATGCTATCAGTTTAGATTTTGTGCTTGTCCTTCCTAAGACCAAACATGGTTATGATAGTGTGTGTGTGTGTGGTGGACAAGTTCTCTAAGATGGCTCACTTCTTGCCTTACAAGACTAACCATGATGCCTCACATATTGCAGGGATCTTCTTCAAGGATATCATAAGACTACATGGATTGCCTCTATTCATAGTCTCAAAAAGGGATCCCAAGTTCCTTGGTCATTTTTGGAGGACCTTGTGGAAAATGCTTGGGACAGACTTGGCCTTCTCATCTGCCTACCATCCCCAATTAGATGGCCAGACTAAAGTAGTCAATAGGTCTCTTGGCAACCTATTAAGGTGCCTAAGCAAGGATCATGGCTCAACTTGGGATTCAATCGTTACTTAGGCAGAGTTTTCCTATAATGACTCCACGAATAGAAGCACATGATAGAGTCCTTTCCAAATTGTGCATGGTACCCATCCAAGGGGTGTGATGGAGTTGAGAGAATTTAATTCCATGGAGAGAAATAGTGCTCAGGCGAGTGACTTTGTAGAGGTCACGAGGGACATCCATAAAGAGGTAAAGAACAAGTTGGAGAAGGTGATAGAGAAGTATAAAGAGGCTATAGATAGTAGAAGGAGAGATCTCCAATTTTTAGTAGGAGATATGGTGATGGTTAACTTGAAGAAGGAAAGGTTACCCAAGGGTAAACATAGCAAGTTGATGATGAGGAAGATAGGTCCTTTTAAAATTTTGCAAAAGTGTGGTCAGAATGCTTACAAGGTTGATTTTCCATCAGACATTGGACTCTCAAACACCTTTAACATCTCTAATCTATATGCCTACAAGGGACCTGAAGTGATGAATCCAAGTGCAAAGACATTGCCCAAGGATGATCACGAGACCATCAAAGCCCTTCTTAAAACCCAAGCACTTGAGATTGAAAGTGTTCTAGACAAGAGGGAATGTAAAAAGACCAAGAGACACCTAATCAGCTAGTTCTAACCTATGGAATGGATTTAAAATCCATTTGGAATGATCAACTAGGGGGTTAGATCAGATTGTAATCGAAGGCTTGAAGTTTGGAATGAGAAAACCTTGAATTTATAGAAATCTATGTGTTACTAGTGAATTGTATGGCCCCGTACGGTCTGATAATGATTCCTTAGTCATTGTGGGTGTAATAAATTTTTTAAAGGATTTAATGCTTTTGGTTTCAATTCATTTGGATACACCAGTCAAAAGTTATGTGTAATTTGGCTAGGGTGATCCAGAACAACCTTGATTTCTAGGGACTCAGAGAAATGGAGCCCTAACTTGCTATTCCACAAGTGGATCCTCATGAAATTGAGGGGAATGAAAGATAGAAGCATGGTCTCAAGGAATCTAGAGGCTAGAGGTGTGGAGAGAAGGTTTGGTAATTTTACAAGCCAGCCCTAGGCCAAACATCTCTATGTGTTTGGCTAGGAAAGAAGTGGCTAAGTGGAGACAATCAATGCAAGGGACTCATAGGACCCTATGAATGTGTAAAATTTGGTTGAATAAGGTGTGATAAGGATTTACATAAGGTTTGGTAGTCTTGAGAACCCATTCTATCCATTCTTCATTAGGGCCCTAGTCTAACCTGATCAATTAGGCCTGTGGACTTAGTGAGGGTTTGGGGGTGTTAGATCAGTATCAACCTAAATGCTTTTGGAATATTTAGCGGGATCCAAAATGGTGTTTGGATCTATGTCTATTTTCCTAGCTTGTTGAGGAGTTTTGGGAATTAGAGACCAAAATCAGGGTTTAAAGGGCTACAAGGATTGTAGGCCTAAAGTGAGAAGTTGGAGTTGTGGGTCAGTAGGATTCCTTTTGGGTGTGGACCCTAACTTGGTTGGGTCTTAGAAATTAGTCTCCACTCATCTTTGAAGGTAGTTTTAATCCATAAGGGTAAGTTCCTTATAGGGCTCATCAGGAGTGTGTACCTGGCTATGGGTAAAGAGTCTCAAATTAGTCCTAGAATCCATTATTGTGTGGATTGGGGTATTGAAGATCTTTATTTTGGTGGTTGGCTGCATAGCTTTGCATCAAGTGGTATTAGAGCCACCAAGGTCTTGATTGGATAAGTAAGGAAGAGACAAAATGTTTGAGAATGAGGAAGAGAGGGAGATCTCTCTCTCTCTCTCTCTCTCTCTCTCTCTCTCTCTCTCTCTCTCTCTCCTCTCTCTCTCTCTCTCTCTCTCTCTCTCTCTCTCTCTCTCTCTCTCTCTCTCTCTCTCTCTCTCTCTCTCTCTCTTTGTCTCTCTCTGTCTCTATCTCTCTCTATCTATGTGTGTGTGTGTGTGTGTGTATCTCTATCTTTGTCTCTATCTCTGTCTGTCTGTCTGTCTCTATTTTTCTATCTCTGTCTCTATCTCTATCTCTCTATATCTCTCTTTGTTTCTTTGTCTATCTTTGTCTCTATCTCTATCTCTATTTGTCTATCTGTCTATCTATCTCTCTATCTTTTTCTATCTATCTGTCTCTCTATCTCTGTCTCTGTCTTTGTCTCTGTCTCTGTCTGTCTCTGTCTCTCTGTCTGTCTGTCTGTCTCTCTCTCTCTGTTTGTCCGTTTGTCTGTCTGTCTGTCTATCTGTCTGTCTGTCTGTCTGTCTCTCTCTCTCTCTCTCTCTATATATATATATATATCTTTGTCTCTCTATCTTTCTTTCTTTCTTTTGTCTTTGTCTCTATCTCTATCTCTATCTCTATCTCTATCTTTGTCTCTGTCTTTGTCTCTTTGTTTCTCTATCTCTCTCTCCTACTCTCTCCCCTTCCCCTTTTGTCTCTCTCTCTCTTTCTCTCTCCTAATCTGTCCCTTTTTCTTGTCTTGCATAGGGCGCATGCACTATAGGTCGCACACGCTATAGCATGCTCATGCTATGCAAGAGTATTCATAACTCTTTTTAGTTTTTCATAGGGTGCACGTGCTATAGGGCACTCATGAAATGGAAGACTAAAATAAATGGTCTTCTTTGTTAAAGATCTCGTGAAAGAGGCCCACTTTTTCTATATGCTGTTTGAGTTTTATGTGTTATCCAACAAATATTCACTTTTCATGGTGTTGATAGTGACAAAGAAGCATAATGTATCAATTTGCACCATCTTTTTGATTAAAAATCAACATGGAATTGTGAAAGTCAATCATTATCACCAAAATTTATCGATTGGGGTAAGTTTTTTATTTTTTTACATGTCAAATGTGAATAAAGAGTGTTTTGGTTTATAATTGGGATGATATAGACTTGTTCAATACATAATTTGATATAATTGTAATAAATTTATAATATAATTTGTCATATTGTAAGAGGTTTATATTATAATTTGACTTATTGTTTTACATTTATATTACATTTTTAAAATTGTAATCAATTCATATGTAGAAATCATCATCATGCCAAGGAAATGAGAAAATAATTTAATACTGAAAGAGAATGAAAGAGACAAAGAGAAGAAAAGGGAGAGAATGAGACAACTTCGTGAACAAAAAATATTGGATACCATAGAAGAATATTTTTCTTTGGATGAGGGACATGAAACATCAATACAAAGTAAGAGAGAATTAGAATTGGAAACAAAAAGACAATGAATGAGAAACTTGTGTGCCACAAGATAATTAAATTATGAAGATGCGGGTACATCATCTATGAGTTCCCAAGTTGAAGAGACATCATCATCCAATGTTGGAGACACACCATTGGCTACTTCCAAAGGTGTGGGAACACCCTTATATCATGTTGAAGGCACACCAATGTCTACATCCCAAGGTGTACGTACCCCCTTGTATCATGTTGAAGCCACACCATTGTCTACATCCCAAGGTGTAGACACAACATCATCTCATGTTGGAGGCACTCAAGATGGTACACAATTCACACATAATGTTTTTGATGCTCCTAGAATTATTTATAGAAAGCCAAAATATTTGATTGATATGGATACTAACATTTTGCAAGCAATGCCTAACAAGATTCCCATGCGTACTTGTCAAAGAAATGCTAATTGTATTTGGAGATCATTTTTTGAGAATTTAAAAATTGTAGGACGATGTCAACTATTTATTGAAATGATGAAAAATCTGAAATTTAGGCCCATCATGAAGATTCTGGGGCTAAGAATGATGGATGAGTCAAGTGAAAAATCTATTGTAAAGAATCTAATGGCTCCATATGAGAGTGTGGATTCTACATCACACATGAAAGATAGTAATGTCACATGACATGTACTTACATCAACGATAGTAAGAACTCAAATGAAGAAATATTGACTCATTAGAAAGACAAGAAAAATATTGAAAATAAGTAGAAAGTCTCTAATGATAGCCTTGGGAAGGCGTCAAAGAGTGGAAGATCCAAATAGCAATGAGTTATGGACATTTTCCGGTAGACTACCATGAAAATATAAAGAAATTGTTGAAGCTTTGAAATCCTTGATTGAAGAATTTTGGAAGAATAACACATGGGTATCTCCTAATCAAAGAGATGTTGTAAGAAGGAGGATTGGTAGTCAAATTCATGTTTCAAATCTAAAACATTTTTTGGATTCAACTCAGACACAATTCTTTATAAAATTTATGCATTTGTATCCTCAAATTAAAATTAGTCAGAGATATTTTGAAATGTGTAAACCTTTTTATGTGAAGATAAATCACACATGCACAACTTGTTGTTGTAGGGTACATATTGAATTTTCTAACCATTTTGAAGTTTATAGGAATATATGTGTAGATTTGCACTCTAACAATGTTTTGTAGGATTGTAACACAAATATCCCACCTAGATCTTCAAGGGAATTAATATCTACCATTTTATGTGAAAGAGTGGATGGTCAACAATTTGACAAGCTCTCATGCTTGAATGGTACATGCATAGATTGCAGAGGTTTGCGAAATTTGCCAATTTTTCAACATATGGAGAGTACGCATGCAATTGGTAATGAAATACTGGAATTTGGAAAATATAAGACCATGACATACAATCTAAAAGATGGAAAAGAGGCTAAAAGATGTGATTTAGTAATTGAGAAAATTCTAGTGTATCAGTTCATGGACATTTTTTGTAAAAAAATTATTTATGAGTATGCAAGGCATACACATAGAGCGCAATGGTTGGATATGCAATTCAAGTTGTGCAAGGACACATTCCCACTTGATACCACTATTTCAATTGTGGACTTTGTAGAGAACTACACACTATAACCATAGAATGCGGTGCAAGAAAAGTATTACAACTCTCAACAGGTTGCTATATTTGTTCATATATCATTCATGCATGCACCAGATAGTACAGAGGAGAATAGGAAGATATTGAGGGAGTATCATTTTTATATCAATGATGATCGCTCACATTCTACAGAGTTTATACATGGTAGAGTTTTCTTTCAACTATTTTATAGTCATTTGGAAAACATGGGCATAAAATATCATCGACATATCATATGGTCAGATAATTGTGCATCACAATTCAAGAATTCTCGGATGTTTTATTGGTTGTGCAGGATGCATAAGATTACTTGAATAGACCCTCCCATATTTATGATGCCAGTACAATAGTCTCTGTTACTCCTTGAACATATTCTCTAATAGACTCATCTTCTTGCATCCTCATGTTCTCCAACTTTGTTTTCCAACACTACAATTTGTGGCATGTTTGGTATATTTTTCTCCTTCATATAGTTCTTCCAACTTTTTCCAAATCTCATGTGCCAACTCAAGCTCCTTGAACTCTATAAATTCTACCTTAGAAAGTGCACTGATTAGGGATTTCTCTAGCAATAATATTGCAAGTGAATTTATTCCTTTCATCCTTTGTACTATTTTCTAATTCATCCTCAGTCTTGGCATCTTCTTTGTTCTTTGTAATCAACTAGTATTCGATTCCCAAGCATATGAAAAAATTTCTCATCTTATTTTTCCAGTTGTCAAAATTTTCTTTGGTCAAATTTAGGATTGTCCTTCCTATAGATTTCCATTGTGGATCTCCTCAAGCAGTTAAGCTTTCTCCAAGAGGACCAAAATCTCAGATACCAATTCTTAGCAATAGAAAGCCACACCACACAACTTAGAGAGGGGGGGTGAATCAATTGTGTATAATAATTACAAACTTTAAACTTCTAAACCAGATCATTAATTAAGAATATAAAAGTTCTATATTACATGAACAAGATAGACAAAAGCACTATAACACATAGATTTTTATTCTCAAGGAAAATTGTATTAAGGGAAAAAACCTTGAATTGGATGGAACCCACTAGATAGTGCACTAGTATAAAAAATGTCCATGTTAGGAGACCTAGCCCTATTGGGAGTTGATATAATACAACCAGTACAATGGTCCCTATTAAAGGATAGAACTCCTATTAAAAGGTCCTCAAACCTATTAGGAGTTAATGAGAACAAAAAAGAACACTTCCCAAGCACACTACTCCAAGGAGAAGATTAAACCCACCTTCACGACTCATTGTCCAATATAATGAACTGAACTTAATGTGTTCTAACAATTCTAACCAATAGACCTAACAATGTGATCATATTATTAATATACATAACTGAATAAGGTTGAAATGGAATCACCTAATCGGATGGGGGAAATATGAGATCTACATCTGAATTCAAATTCCCAAATGAGAGATCCAAATTGATCAACCAAAAGGTTAATGCACAATTGAATCAATCTAAAGAGAATATGAATAAATGATAAAACCTCATATTTCCCTATAAAGAAGATGTGCTTGAAATCTGAAATAATTGAAAGGCAAGTACTAACCTCAAAATAGGGCAAATCTGGAAAATGCCAATTTCTGATGTTTGTGTATAGTTTCGGACAATTATGCAACTTGTCTCAAACTAGAAATGTCAAGATGAAGAAAACCCAGAAAACTTTTATCTTTCTAACAACATGTAGTCTTTGACCTTGATAAAAGGTCAAGGCTACATTAATATTTTGAAGGTCAACCTTGATTTTGTTCATAGATCTCAGAAGTTCACTGAAAAGAGTATCCAAATCCAAGCTTAGATTCACAGTTTTGCACTGGTACCTACAAGAAAAAAAGGGTTTTTGTTGTTTTTATGAGGGGATTGCCTTGGTCAAACCCAATTTAGGAATAAACCTTGAAATTTAATTGAAATTGTATAGTGCATTAACAAAGAAAATGGAACTTTTCACCTTGCTTATGTTGAAGTCCTTGTAGAGGATTGAATCCTCAAATCCACAAGTAGGATGCTCCAATGGATGTAGAATGAATGTAGAATGTCTCAAATCAATGGAATTTGATCTTCAACACTAATCTTGAATGGATCTTTTCATATGAGGATGCTTGGATGAATGTGGAAGGATGGATCTTCAAGGGGGCTCCAAAGAGATTGAATCCTTCAATGGCTAACAATGGATCTCCTTGATGAATGAATGCTTGAACACTTGAATGCAATTTCTTGCACTTGAGAGCTTGCTCATGAAATTTCTTGAGATGAGATATGAAAACTTGATTGAGAGATGGATTGAAAATTCATGGAGAAAATGAGAGGGGAAGGCCTCCTTTTATAGTGATCTAGGGCACAAACCTCTAGAGAAGGCCGACATTAGGGAATTAAATCCCAATTAACCTTAACTCCTAGAAATGGACCTATATTAAATGCAATTTAAGGATTTCCCATTCTGAAACCCAAAATGGCTAACGTAGATAAATGGATTATGATAATCTTATCGTAATCCAAGGGACAAAGAGAAACCTCAAGCCCCCAAGGACTCAAGTCTTCATTGACTCCAAGATCATAATAAGAGAGACATCTCTAGAGAGAGAGAAAGAGAGGGTGTGATTGTCTCACCCAATGAGAACTTATGTCCCATTATGAACCACACAAGAAAAAAGTGCAACTGGAAAGATGGAATTGAAGCACCTAGTGAATGTGGTTACTCACTAGTCAACCCCATCTAAGATTCACCCTTAGGAATATTCTATTCCATAAGAATAAAACCAAAAATAAAAGAGATCTAGTCTTAAGGACACCTCTGATCTTAAGGGATCAAAAATATATATATATACTTATTTCAAACTGGAGAGATCAAGAGATCCTAAAATATAAATCCATGCTTTAAGGATTAGTTACTAATCCAAAAAGGGAGAAAAGGTATCTTGAAAATAATATATGCGTATCAAAAAAGTGAGTGTGTGCAACAGGTGAGCAGAGTGTATGCCCCCATGTCCCCATGTAAAATTCATTGCTAACACTTAACAAAAGCAATGGATTTAATGGAAACATAAACAACTCCATTGATTACGTTTCCACATTGAGATGCCCCTAGATGAAGAAAAATCAAGGAAAATATCACAAAAACATACATAGAACACATAAGGGATCTACCTACCGTGGGGTTAGTATGATCATAAGATAATATATACATGATATTATTGCAAATGAATTGACATCATTCCCCAAAGAAAGTAGAACTACATTCATAAAGGAGGAAAGATTACATAAGATATATGAAGAAGAATCTTTTTAGACCATGACATGGAGACCAAAAAGAATCAGTGCTACCATGTCTCAAATCCAAGCAGATTACACAAGGAAAAATTTGTGAACAATAACACATTTACGACATAATATGAAACAACATATAGAAGAATATAGATACATATAGAGTAATTGTACAACAATTTTGATTCCTTTATCACTTTGCACCAACTGAGTAACAAGGATCATATAAAAGAATCTAAACACATTTAGCAAACACATCACGGGAGAAGCCAAGTACAATAGGAAAACACACAACAAAGCTACCATGAAGGACAAGCTGATCAAGCATGCCACCTACTCTCTCCATCTCATTGTATATCATTTAGGGAAGGTGGATAACTCACAAGAGGAAATACATCCAACACAGTAGGAATGATAGCCAGTTCCAAACAAGGATCCTCTTAAGAATCATCATGTTCGATACTAGGTTTAACCATTAATTGTGTTGAAAGAATATTAGGTAAATCAATATCAATATCAATAGTCTCATATTCATCATTAACATCATCAGTATCATCGAGAGTATCTTCTTCATCCAAATTAATCAAAATTGGATCTAAGATACGAATAGAATCATCATAATCATGCATCTTAACATCATTATTAGTAACAACATCATGCATAGTCTTATATGAAGAAGGTAGAGTTCTTTAAAGAACATAATTATGAGCTTTAGCATGAGCATGATTCTTCTTACAATGTTCATTAGTAGATCAATTACAATTTTATTTACTTGAAATAGGTTGACAACTAGGAGGAACAATCATAGGATCCTTCACCATTTCTTTAGGAAGATCGATAGGATTATCAACAATAGGAGGAACTTGATTAACAAAACTAGAAGCCATATTTAAAGGAGGTATGGAAGTTGTAGGCAAAAGACCATGATTAAGATCCATAGGAGGTATGCTTAATTCAAGAATCTTATGATGTTTATAAGCTTGATATGAATGAAAAAAATTATTAGGTCAAGGAGGACATGAATTAGGTAATGAAGGCAAAAAGAAATCAAGAGCAACATAGTCTCTAGGCCTAGAAGGTTGATATAAAGTATGATTAACCTTCTTCACTTCTTCATCATGAAAAAATTTAAGACATTTATGGATAGGTGAAGCAACAACATGCATGGAATTCAACCAAGGAAAACCTAGATTATCTTGAAATTTATCAGAAGTAGGAAAAACAACAAAGGTAGTGTTCACAATTTTTCCACAAAGTTCAACTGGTAAAGTAATATAACCAAATGATAGATAAAGAAAACCATTACAAGTCTGAATCCACACATCCAATGTATCATAAGAATCACATTGTAATATTTTCATAAAAAGATTTTCTTCAGTAGTAACATTGACTAAGGATGTAGGATCAACAAGACAACTAGGAGTAGGTTTTTGAGAAATCCTAGCATAAATGTAAAGGGGACCATCAAGAGCTTTAATAGTCTCAGAGTCATCAAAGGTAATCAAAATTTCCCATGGTCTTTTATTCTTAGGTTGTTGTTGAGGTTTAGGTTGAGTTTTCAATTTAGGCTTAGGTTTTGGTTAAGGTTGAGATTGAACTTGAGGTTGAATCTAAGGTTGAGGTTGAGGTTGAGGTGGAGATACAGATTGACCAACATGCTCCACTTGATTAACAACATGATTGAGATCATCCATCTTTGAATCATACATAATTTCCATAGAAGATGGCTAATCAATAGTATTAGTATCATGCATAGGTAAAGGATTTGTATAGATTTGAAGGTTTTGATTAGGAGGAGAGACAAATTTGTTCCCACTACCATCAAGATTATCAATAGATAAGGCATTAGAATTAATTAAGTCTTGAACCTTATGTTTTAAAGAATCACACTTTTCAGTATAATGACCATTCTGACGATGATATTGACAAAAATCTTTAGGATCAAAAGATTTAGATGCAATCGTAGCAGGTAATAGAGGTCAAATAGGAGGTAAAGTAATCATATTAGTAGTTAACAACCTATTCATAATATCATGTAAAGATTTAGAAAGAGGACTAAATGTACGATTTAATCAAAAAGCAGTGGATGCAGAAGTGGCATTGTGAGATGCAACAACAACTTGATCAGCAACTGCATTCACTTGTTTGTTTATCTTGACATAATTGTTGAATTTTTGAAATTTGTTTGGATTAGGAGTAGCATCATTCTTATCAACTAGAACATGAGCCATTGGAGTGTTTCTCTCAAATTGACTCACTTGTAATTGATAATGATGAAGTGTTGCACAAAGTTGTTGAAAAGAGGTAAATTCAGTAAGCAGAATCTTATCTCTAATATCCTTTTTCAAATTTGAAATAAACATAAGTTTAATATCAATATTAGGAACATGATAGGAAATCTAAGCATGCAAACTCTTAAATAGTATTTTATAAACTAGATGCAAAGTACTACAATTCATCTTCTTTTGGTATGGGTATGTGCAGGATCATGGTATGCCAAAAAGTGGTGATGTGAAAAAGAAGTCCTGATTGATAGACTCTTTGAAAAACAACTATAACTTTCAAAAAATATAACATTTTTGAAATTTTAAATATACATCACATTCTATGCTTGACCTAATAAAATAATAATAAATAAATTCTTTCAATTTGATGAAGTTTAGACTAAGTTAAGGTGGTCAGACATGAGAGTTTTAATATTTAGAAAAATTTGTAGCAGAAAAATCATAATTAATTATTACTTGGGAAAAAAATACAAAAAAATATACATCACATCCGGACATTAGTCTACTACTTTTATCTAGAATCTTATAAAAATATATTATCATTTGATTTTGTTTAAGGTGGTTAGACATACACCTACTTGTTATCTTTCTAGTCCTAATTGATAGACTTATTGAAAAATAGCTACAACTTTCAAACTGTATAACATTTTTGAAATCCAAAACATGTGTTACATTCTGTGATTTTCTTACTACAATAAAAATAAATTTTTTTTTCAATTTGATGAAGTTTAGACTAAGTTAACATGGTCAGAAACGAGAGTTTTTATATTTTGGAAAAGTTGTAGAAGAAAAATCATAATTAATTATTTACTTGGAAATAAATTACAAAAAATATATGTCACATCTAGACATGAGTCTACTACTTATATCTAGAATCTTATAAAAAAAAATTATCATTTGATTATGTTTAAGGTGGTCAGACATACACCTGCTTCTTATTTTTTCCTAAAATTTTCATACTACTACATTGAAAAAGGCCTAGTATCTTAGATATCAAATTCAATTTTGTATAGATTCTCTTGTTACATATCTTTTATATAATATTTATAAGTTGTTCAATTTTTTATGTCAACTTGTGTAAACCTGATTTTTTGAATTTTCATTGCTACTTAAGGGCCTAGTTTGGCATGCCATGATCCTGCACATACCCATATCTTCAAATTTTGGGCACATTAAATCTCATATTGCTCTTCCAAGTTTAGGTTTAGCTGATTTTACAAAAAGAAAAGTGGTCACTTATACACCCCTTTTTGTTCATCATGTTGGTGCTCTTTCCCATAAATTTACCTATTCTACCAATAATGATGTTATTAGCAAGAATACAGTAAATTAGATATATATATATTTATTTTTAAATGAAGTTGGATCTTAAAAATTAGGATATGTACACACACACACACACGTGTGTGTGTGTGTGTCTATATATATATATATATATATATATATATATATATATATATATATATATATATATATATATATATATATATATATATAGATGTATATATATGTGTATATATATACATGTATATATATGTATATGTATATATGTATGTATATATATACATATACATATACATATACATATGCATATGCATATGCATATACATACATACATACATACATACATACATACATACACATATACATATACCTATACGTATACGTATACATATACATATACATATACAAATACGTATGTATAATCGTATACATATATATAAGCATTAGGTTTTGATTTTTGAGTTGGTTTATTTTTAAAAAATTATTTATTGTATCAAAACTATTAATGAAGAGTGAGTTAAATGTTAAAACTACTAGTAGAAAATACGTGTGATATAGGAAGGATGGAAAAATATGGCTATTTTATCTTTCATTGTATTCACTTTATATTTTTTATAGGGCCAAGTATTTATAAAATTTATTATTAGGAGAAATTATTTAAAATTAAAATTGTCAATCAAAGTAGTGTGAGCAACTTTGATTTTTTTAAAGTGCTTTTCAATCGATATAAAAAAGCATAGAAAATGATATGTTATCTCATCATTTTATGTCTTACCACCTAGCCTTAGCTTTCAAAGTACAATTATCAATTATTTATTATGTAGGAGTGCATGACTTGCAAATAAATGTTTATTTTAAACGATTGTAATAAAAAATTTTAAAATGTGAAATATCATATAATTTATTTTATATAAAATACTAAATATAATTTTAAGATATTATCAACTATTATATCTTTAACATAAAATTTTGAAGTTAGAGAAAATTTAAAGAAGGCTTCTCTAATAGATGTCAAAGTGGAAGTCATATCTCCGTTGTGGATTGGGAGACTACTTTATCAAGTAAGGTGATTGGGGGTGTAGACATAAAAAAGTATCTTCTTTCTCTTCTCTCCAAAGTGAATTGGAGACTTCTTATGGTTTCCTCTAATTGGTCAAGTGTGGTGAGAGCCAAATATCTGCAAGGAAGGAAAGGAAGATCCTTCCTAAATGGCTACGCATTTAGGCACAGGGACCCAAGCCAAAAAATAGGAATGTGCACTCATTGTTAGAAATCAATACACATTTAGCTCCGAGTAAATAAGATTGAAATGGGTATGAATTTTACAAAAGCTTACCTGTTTAGTAAAAGTATTTAATTTTTTGAAAATGATCTAACTAAGATCATTTTCACAAGATCTCAGTAAGGGAGATGCATGTTAGAGCTTTTGTTTGAAGGGGTATACATTGGGTTTTCTTGACACCACCTTCTATGAGCCCATCTTTTCCTACCAATTACACACACAATCTTGTATTACCTATTTTTTTTTTCTATTTATTTTTTTTCACAAAAATTAGTAAAAAATAGAACTTATAATTTTAAAGTTTTAAAATCTATAGGGTAAATTGTAGCATTTTTCATATTTAGATTAAAATATTGTTTTTGTGTGTTTAAATGTAATTTTATTTAGTATTAATAATTTCAAACCTATAACCATCATATAATAGAAAACCATAAAAATTGAATAAAACATGGAAAGTCACTCTTTAATACAAAACCCTAAAAGTCTAAACCCTAAAAATGTAAAACTTTAAAACACAAAACTTTAGAAACATAAAACCCTAGATATGTAAACGATAAAAGAGAAAACCCTTAAAACTCACTCACTATCTAATTACTCAACTCACTTGTATTAACGATAGAAGAGAGAGGGGATTAGATGCACAAAGAAAGAATGTAGATGAAACCATATTGACAATTAAAAAACTTGTAAAAACTATAGTCATTATAGTTTTTTGATAAATATATTATCAATCATGTTTATGAGAATTTGTACAGGATTCTCAATATTAGTCAAACTAGAAAGTTAATTAATAGAAAAATATTTTTGTTCAACATGGCGATCATGATAATAATGATATAAAGTATTGAAAAAATAAATATAATTAAAGTGGGAAACTATATAGCATTTAAATGATCACCCCTCGTAATGGAAAATGATCATGCAAGTAGCTCATAGTATATATGTTATCACTATATAAATTTTTTCAGCCTCATGTTATATTTTTGAAAATAATCCAAGTTGTTGACCTAATGGTAACGTTTCATGTTGAAAACCCTAATTTTGATCAAAGCCCTAACCGGTCCTAAGTCTTGTTATAATTTCATGTTACTTTTTGGCTCACTAATCCCCCTAATAAAGCATGTGTTATTTTTGACCCCCTTTATTCATCATTTCATGTGTTATGCGGTTAGGTTTTGGAATCAGGGTACCTTTTAATTAATTGTTTCTTTGCAAGCCTAAGTTCCTGATAATTTTTTCAATTGTATCAAACCCTTCAAATATGTGGCTATCATTGAACCACAAGACTGCCCATTGTTAGAATCTCTGACATGCACTTTAGCGATGAAGCACCACCTGTCCGAGTGGGCCCATCTGGTAATAGGGTGTGCTGGCATTTAAAGAATGGATCACATCAATGGCTGTCGCTATACCGTTGGACCAAGATGATAGCCGTTTAAACATTGCACTTTAGTGATGACCATTCGATTCTCTTTAAGCACTGAAGTGTGAAGTGGGTCCTTAAGGTGCTAGGTCACATTGACATGTATGCTTCTGATTGGTTGCTGGGAGTTGCGATGTGGCGGTTGTCAAGATGATTCAAACAGAGAGTGAAAAGGTAAAGAGGCCCACCTATTGGTTCTTCGTGACGTGGTAGTTATTGATTCGACAGAGATTAATGAAGTGTCACAGTGGGGCCTATTTTTTTTGGATGGTTAAGATGCAACAATATCTCACGGTTGTCATTATACTGCTGGGGTAAGATGTAGGTTTTTTAGGGTCAGCGGTATAGTGATAGTTGTAGATCTTGTTTAAAGATGGGGACCGTTTGGTGGGTCCTTTGCTGCTGAATTTTTGATGACGTGATCATTTCTGATTGGCTGAGGGTAATAATGAAATGTCAAAGTTACCAGTGCATTTGACACCAAGGATAAAGTTAGGGCTTCTTCGCTACTGACTTGTCAGACATGGTGTTTCATGATTCGATGGAGTTTTTAAAAGAAAAGGTGGGGTCATTGCTTCAGGGATGGATAAAGCACTAAAAGTTAGAAAGAATCTTACAGCTATTGTTACACCACTGGATGAAGATGCTTGAGTTTTACGCTTAAGCTTTAGTGACAAAGCACCACCCGTCTGCTCTAATCAAGATAAAGTTAAGTTATTTATTTCCTCACATGCCTTTATTGAAATGTTCTCATTGGTCAAGAACTGATTTGGGGAAAAGTAATACAGGGTTATGTTGTTAGACTTGTCAACCGTTTGATGTGCTAGAGAAGACATAAATCAATGACCTAAATTCAAATTTTTTCTCAGTGACATTTTTGCGTCTTGTGAATAACTGAGACTGCTAACTTTTAGTAATGGTAGATTTAAATTGTTACATGCGGATAGATTGTAGGCAGTTGTCGATGCTATACATCAAAATTGAATCATTGTTTCTATTCACCGCCGTTCTCATAAGCATTTTTGGCAAACTCATTTTTTCCTCTTGGGGTGATTTCAAGTGAAGAATTTGTAGGTGCCTGGTAGGTTTCTTTTTTGATTTTAAAGTTGTTTGAATTCTATGAAGGAGTTGTGAAGGAAATTGTGTTGCCAGTTGATCATTTTTAGGGTTTTCTTGAGTATTCATATATTGTTTTATAAAAGCCCTAGTTTCAAAATGCCACCGAAAAGAAACCTGTCTGGTCAGATAGAGTACAACAAAAGAGGAGTCTTTGAAGATTTAATGTAGTTATTACCACATTCAGATAATGGGGTAGCTAGGTTAAAGGAGTTAGTTCCAAAAAATCCTAGGGATCCTATTGTAGAAGCACTCCATGACAGAGGGAATTGGATGAGAGATGCTAAGGTTGGTGAAAAGAATAAGGGTCTTTTTTTTTTAGATCAACATACTCACAAAGAAATTCATGTGCCCCCCTTAGTAATATTTGGTAGTTTGATATAGGAAAATTGGTCGTTCCTGGTGTGTTTATGGATGTTGTGTTATTGATTCAAATTGCTAAATTCTATGATCCTGTGACAAAGTGTGTCAAGGATGTAAATGAGAAGGACCTAATTAGTATCATAGAAGATGAGATTAGGGAAGTTTTTTCACTAAATGACCCTTCTATGGGGTTAGAGAAAATTGATTTCACAGAAATATATGAAGCACAAAGGGATTATTTGAGAGCAGGACCTCTAAGGGAATTTCTAGATGAGATTGGATCCATGTGTGTCATCAGTCCAAGCACACCAGAGCCTTTTAGGCTGGATTTGTTTAGTAAGAGAGCATAGGAGGTTTATAAATCATTGACTTTAATTCTAGGGCATGATGAAGAAACTCATATGCCAGTCCCATACATGTTTATGATGGTACAACCTTTGCACCCCCAATTGGTACTAATTTTTGATTTTACATCTCATCTAGTTGACTTGATCCATGAGGGATTGATGGGAATTAAGGACATGAAGGTTAGTAGGCCTTTTGGGTGTACTCGATGCTTATGCACATGTTCCTACACAAAGGTGAGTATTTCTTTAGCTCAACAATAAATATTGTTAAAGAGAGGAATGGAGAAACCTTTCCAGTACAACTATGGACTATAGCCCTATCATGGGACAGAATTGATGCCAGTTACATTGCATTTGATAGGGATTTTGCCTCAAGGCTTAGAAATCTTTTTTTTTTTGACAATCCAAGGATCCTAAGAGAGTTGCTAAGATTAATCAAGCCAAAGGAATATTGTCAGGACATCACCATAGTCCATAATTTTGGGGATATCATTTTGTAACATGTTTCTATAGTTTTTAGGGTTTATGGTTGCAAAGTGGCACCATACATTTTACCTTATCAAGTCAAATTAAAAATAGGGTATGCTGAAATATTGAGATAGATTGGTGACTTGCAGGAAACCACTCTAACTGGGAAGGGAAGGGGAACTTTCTTCCTAGACATTACTATAGCACATTAGTATGTGATTACAAAGGGAGGATGGGTGCATTTGAACAAATTTTTGCAGCCCTATAGAATGACTAGAGCAGTGGACAGGTGTGCAGATATAGAGGGTTTCCTCTCATGAATGTTTAAAGATAAAATAAGGTGTGCTCATATTGAGCATAAATTTAATTTTCCTGAAGATGTGATAAGGAATGAGTTTGACCTTTAACCTCAAGAGATTAAAAAAGAGAAAAGGATCATCTACAAGAGATCTGTGGATTTCATTCATAATTTTGACAAGGCTTATGATCCACTAAAAGGCTTTGAGCCATGGGCAAGGAAAGTGGATGCCCTAATGGAGCATTTTGAAGGCATCATGCATGTAGTGAATGAAAATAGGGTTGCTGTAAGCAAGACAGACCCTGAAATGGCTAAGCAGATTTTCAGCCAGCCTAAGTATATGAAATTGAGTCCAAAGGGAGTCTATACAATGTAGAGGAGAAGTGGATACACTGTTCTCTTACCACCACAGTAGAGAAGTGAGGATATTCCCTCTACTTCTAAAGGGAAAAGGCCCATGGATGAATGGGTAATGCAGGAACCCTCTCCTAAGAGGTAGATACAAGAAGAGGTAAGGCCAGGAGAGGAAGATTATTCTCCTTCTCAATTCCCTATCCAATTAGATGAACATGGAGTAGCAGAGAAATTGGTACAATTAAGAAATGAGGGAAACATTTGTGTTTCCAATGATGACTTGCAAGAATGGATGCCTGAGGCACCTAAAGAGGTAGCCATGAACCTTACTATTGATGAATTTAAGGGTAAACAATTGGACCCTATTTAAAGCAAGCTAACTTGACTCTTTTCTTGCTGATGACAAATTTGTCAAGACTAGGGCATTCTCCCAATTTTTATGGAGAATGAGAATAAATCAGTACAAAGAGATCTGTGAGAAGAAGAGGGAAGAGTTCCTTGATAAAGACATAACAGAAATAGAAAGTGAGACCAAGGCAGAGATGGGCAAGCAGTTTGAAAAAATTACTCCTGAGGAAGGAAGGGCCATGATTCATACTACAGGAGTGCTAATTTTGCCAGAGTGGGACATTGTTGATGCAATTGTCTTTGACCAAGTCAGGAAGAGAAAAGTGAAAACTCTTACTACTGTAGAGTAGGCCAAACAAGATGCTAGGGGAATTGCTTTCTCAAAGGATCATGAAGCCTTGGTCATGTCATCACTAAAGAGGGAGGAAGATAAAGGAAGAAAGGAGGCTCTCTCTATAGGATATGTAGGTAGTTTATTGGTATAGAGAGTAGGTGAAACTTATGGTTTGGAAGCATCAAGCTTAATTCTAGAGACTGCCAAGTTCAATTTTAAAGTGGCAGAAAAGGATGCCCAAGAAAAGGAGCTTAGGCTCAAATTTTAAATGGTTCTCAAATCTTACAATGAGGTCAAGGTAGAGCTAATTCAAAAAGACAAGTTGATTGCTCAGCTATTAGGGCCCTAGGACCATAGGTCTCAACAATTGGCAATCTCTGATAAGCCTGCAGTGGCTTCATCCTCAAGCCCAATTGTTGAGTTACCACCATCCCCCTACCTAGAGACAAGTATGGATATGAGGGTTATTTGGGAGAAACAAAGATTAATAGAGGAGACAAATAAATTGAGGGAAATAAGAATACAACTGGAAAAGGAAAAAGATGAAAATGTGAAGGCCACAACTTTGCTGAACCAGAAGTATGAAGAAAGAATGACAGATGCAATGATGTAGTTTGCATATGATTTGAAGCCCTCCATTTTCCATAGTCATGCCAGTAAATTATATTCATTATTTGAAACTTTGAATAAGGAGAAGATTGAAATGTCACCAATGTTGAAGAAATGGATTGAGAGATCTCCTAATGTGAAGCTATTTCAAATGCTATCAAAGTGCCAAGAGGATCCTAATCCATTGATTAAGCAAGTGCATCAGATTATGAAGAAAATGGTATAGTATGGCATCATTTTAGATAATTTTATCAAAAGATCAAGTATGTTGAAAGTTGAATTAATGCTTTCAAACTATGAGCTGGTGCCCACTATTTTCATAGACAAGGGAAAATTTAAAGAAGCATATCTATGGAGAGAAGAGATGGATGCACTTTTGTCAGAAAGGGTGATTGGTGTCCTAAATGACACTTTTTCTATTAGCAGCATTATCAAGTTGTTAATAAATGCCAAATCAATGTTTGATAATATTCAGCATAAGGTTACTCAGATTGAAAATGAATGGGAATAGTTATCAAGTAAGAAGACTTAGTTTGCCAATTTTGAGTTCCCAAGTGAAGAGGTTTATAATAAATGGAGGTTTTAGTACATACCTCATGTTGAAAAAGTTAATACTCCACCAGCCTCCTAGAGCAAGTGAAGGTAGTTACTTTTTGAGTCATAAAAGGTTGTTGAGATGTAGGAGGACATTCATTGCATGATGGACAACAAGATGTTGCAAATCAGATTTGTTGAAGGGAGCCAAGTACAATATTGAAGACATAAAGCAAGGTCGTTCGGCTACAAATATCTCACTTGCTTGACTTGTGTATTTATTGTAAACTTTTTGAGGTTGTCGTAAAGGTTTTTAGGTTAGAAATTTTGCAAACCCTAGAATTATCGGTAGCTTGTTGCATCTCCTTGTATATAAGGTATTTTCCATGATCATTCTAGGCATTGAGAGTTTAAGAGTTGAAAAGATAAAATTTCTGAAACCCTAGCCCTCAGTTGTGGATTGTAATATATTGTATCATTTTTCATCAAGCAATAAAAAGAAGTACAGGTTGCTGCTACTATTTTGTGAGCTTATCATTCATAGTATGATGTATACAATGTTCAAAGGTTATACTTAATACAAACTTTCAAGTCTTTGTCTCTCCTTTGAGTTTATTCTTTAAATCTTTAAGTCTTCCTAAGATTTATATGTATGTATCTAGCTTTGAGTTCTGATCTAGGATTGGATTAAATACTTCTCAGAGTGGGATACATGTTTACTAAATTCATTTAAGGATTTTCTAAAAAGTAGGAAGGAGTTGGAATGTTCTGTATTTATGTTTAAAGACCAGGTTCTTCTCCAAATATCTTTGTATTCATTTTGTCTTCTGATCTTTCACCTAATGGATAGGGCACTAGCCTATGTTTCCCTATTTTGCTTTGTGTAGATTGATTAACATCTTGTGATCCTGAAACATAAATCAATACCAATCTTTTACATTTTATTTACATTTATGTGTTGTTCTACCCAGTGATGGAGAGTCAGTGAGTAATAGGTTGTTACTTATTACTTTCTCACTATCATCTGTTATAAGATCCAGTATTAGATAAAAAATAGAGTCATATCTCTTGGATCAAGTGTACCTACCTTGGTTTTGGAGAGCCAGAAGTGAAGAGGGCAGTCTTGTCCCTATAGTTGGTCCAGTTGCTTGTATATTTCCTATATTTGGAATTAACCTCTCCTTAACATCAGTCATAAGCATACTGGTATCTCTTGGAGTGTAAAATCTTTTGAAGAACCAACAAAATGGTGACTCTACTGGGGAGTTGTTAAGAAAATTATAAGTAACATAGGTAGAATTTTAGCTAGACTCCTGGCCTACTTACTTTAAAAAACTAGTTGGTTACCTTACACACAGAGTTGTTTCCTTTTCATTTTTTGCCTACCCTCCCCTATTTGTTTAAAATCATAGAAAATCCCACATAGCTTGGGTGGTGACTCTAAAACATCTTTGTACCAGTGCTAAATAAAATATTACTATATCACTATGAGTTACAAAAATACAAGGTCTTGGAGGAAGGAACACCCAGAGGAAAGTTTGTAGGGTGAACTTCTTGTCACATGAAGAAAAGGCCATGGTAGGAGTGAAAAAAGTGTTAGTGACATGTCTCTTACTTGGAAACAAAAGGGAAACTCAAGACAGGAGGGTCTTTCTCTTCCTGGTCAGGAAGGAAATGCCTCAGAATATGAAGAGGCAGTTGATCTGGGTTTAAACTAGTATGAGGATTATTATTCCCCTATAGACAGAGAGGATGAAAGATTGCCTCACAATAGGAAAATAGTCCCAAATAGATGGTATGGGGAGGAGAGAAGATCTAGAAGTAAAAGAAGGGGTGGACAAGATTTTATTCCCCCTTTCACCCTTGGTTCAACATTACCCCGAGGCCTCCATGAGTCTCAGGATCAACAAGAAGAGCCCCAAGCACAACAAGATAAGTTTGAAACAACTTTTCTTGATTCTGAGGAAATATTTGAGGAAGTGTATGAGTTGGAAAGAAGGATTCATGAACAAAAAACTATTAGGCATAAGAGAGAAAAGGAGAAAGAAGAAAAAGTCAGACATGCCATGATAAGGGCTGACCAATTAAGAAGGCAACTGTTAAATTTAGAGGCTATTAATTATGTTCCCATTCCTGAATAGACAAGTGAGCTGCCTATTGTTCATCAAATATTTGAAACAAGGGATCCAAAGGATAAGGGAAAGCAAAGAGTAGTGGGTATTTCAATCAAGGAACCTGTGGGCCCTAGGATCCCTATGGATCAAACTTTAAGGTTGGAAGTTGACCTTGAAAAGGCTAAAAGGGAATAGGAATTGTTAGCTAAGGAACTTGAAAAGGAAGAATTAGAAGCTTTAGCATTGGAAATAAGAAAGAAGATTGATTTTCTAAAATGGTCTATAGGACCCACAAACTTTGCTAATTCTACCATGACACAAGGAATTAATGTTGCCAACATAGCTAGTCACATAACTGGTGTTCCCCCACCAGGAGGGCTCAAAAGCTCTGCCATAGCAAACACTAATGCATCTACATCTTAGGGTGTTGGTATATCCAATATAGGGCCTATTCATGAAAGATGTAAATAGTTGGTTTTCACTGGCATCCCTAGATATCCTAACCCTATTCCTGAAGAAATTAAGAAGAAGCTCCCCAAATTTACTAGAAGTAATGTTGTTACTTGTGAAAAACACCGAAAAAAGTTTATTGATGTAATTGATGATTATATCATTGTGCCTGATGATGTTATAATAAAATTATTTGTACAATCTCTAACAAAGGATTCAAGGGATTGGTTTAGGGCTTTGCCACATGGTAGCATAGGATCATGGGATCAGCTTAGACATTGTTTCAAAGAACAATATGGTGACAAAACACATGATGGTTTTATGCTGAATGAATTTAATAACATAAAAAATAATTTCAATGAGGATGTTGTTGAGTTTAATGTCAGATTCCAAAAAGCCATGCATAAGTTATTGCAGGTCATCAGATTGGATGTCAGGGTGTGTCTTGTCACATATTTAAATGCTTTTGACTCTAAGACGGGTTACCTTTTGAGAGACAAAAATAAAAGGAGTCTTGTTGATGCTTACAAATTAGCTGTGAACATAGAGAGTAACCAGAGAATTTTAGGAAAGTTGGGAAGAAGGGAAGACAACAAATCACCATTATTAAATAGAAGGGATCTAGGAAAGCCTGTGAATGTAAAACCTAAGGATGATGATAGCTTAAAGAAGACATTGAAAGAAATAAAGGACTTGAAGCCTAGTGAAAAAAAAAATAATAAAATTACAGGAGGAGATAAGCCTCTTTTTAATAATTTTAACAAGTTACCAAGAATGCAGAATTATCCTTATAATACTCAATGGAAAGATGGGAAGCCTATTCTTCCTAACAAAAAGGATAAACTAAATGATAGAACCCCTAATCCATTGCAAAGGAACTCAATGAATGTGGTGGAGGAAGTCCCATGGTGTATTGCTTGTTAGTCACCACATGATCCTAATTATTGTGTCATATCCCAAAGTGTCTCTTCACAAGAAGAGCAATAATCTAATGAGGACCAGCCTTATGATGATCAGGGATGCAGAATGGTTTCCTCCCATGTTTGGGATGAGGTTGACTCTACTAAAGAGGATGAAAATTAGGATGTTTGTAATTCTCAAGCCAAAACTGAATCTTACCATCGACAAGTTTTTTCAGATGAGGATAGTGATCTTGACAATGTCCAATGCAATGTTTTAAGGGATAAGGAAACAATTGTTTTGAGGAGACCTTCTAATGAAGAAATTTCTTTGATAACAACAAACATGGTTACTCAAGCTAAAACAAATTACAACCTGAGAAATAGGGTGGTTACTAGTCCAAATCAGAAGCTTGCTGGAATTTTCATTAAGAAGATGGACAAAGATGTAAAAACATCATAGGACAAGTCTAAAGATGCCAGTGTTGTTGATAAGGTCAAGATAAAGAAAAATGCTAAACCTAACATTGTCTATAAGATAAAATCCAAACCCATAGCTGAGGTTGTTTCAGCCTTGCAGAAATAAAATGAAGTCCATAATAAAAAAACTACAGACATATCCATCCAAGAGATTGATAAAGAAGTTGCAAATTCAAAGCCAAATATCTCTAATTCAAAATATGTCCCAATTGATATGAGTAAGTTTTTGTCTTAGATTACTATTAAAGTTCCATTTCTGGAGATTATGAGAATAGAAGAACACAAAGAAAAGGCCTTAAATTGGGTGAATGGTGTAGTATCTATCAATACTCAAAAAATGGAAGGAACTGAGAAACAAATAGCAACTATGAATGATAAAGATGCAAATTGTAGTGAGGAGATTTTTTTTGAAATCCCCCAAATTTATTTGGATACAAATGTTGTTAGTACAACAATAGGAATAGTTGATCCTTTTTTCTTGACTCTGCAGATAAATGGAAAGTTGCTAAAAAATTGTATGATTGATTCTGGAGCATCAAACACAGTTATGCCTACTGAGGTTATGAAGTCATTGGGATTAAAGGTGGACACCCCATGGTAGGTGTCAGGTAATGGACTCAAGGGAGGTACTAGTGGTAGGTGCTATCAAGGCCCTACCTTACAGACTAGTTGCATACCCCAATAAACAATTGACCATGAGTGTCTTGGTAGTGTATATTCCTCCCCAGTATGGGATGCTACTATCAAGAAAGTGGAGTTCTTCTATGGGAGGTAGTATACAGTGTGACTTGTCATTTGCTACTTTTAATTTGGAAGGACAGAATATCAAGATCACCAAGGAATCTAGAACTCCTCATATGATCGAAGAAGAAGAAGAAGACACCATGAATTGTTTCCTTGATACTGACATTAATGCTTTCAAAGTCCAAGATACGGAAGTAGAGGAAGAAGTTGAACCTTCTCACAGGTCAGAAAGCCAGGAGGGATGGATTAACCTTGATAGTTTGTGGACCATGTATTTTGATGGAGCTAATAGCAAAGAAGGATCTGGAGCTGGAATATTGCTCATATCTCCTAATGGTAAAACTTTCAAATTCTCCTTTACTTTGTTGTTTTCATGCACAAATAATGTTGCAGAGTATGAGGCTCTACTAATAAGTCTAAGGTTGGCATTAAGGCATGACATAAAATGTTTGAAAGTAATAGGTGACTCTGAGTTAGTTGTTTCCCAAGTTAGATCAAAGTATGCTTCAAAAAATCTGAAATTAAAGTAGTATAGGAATGCAGTGTGGGATGAGATTGAAAGCTTTCATGCTTTTAATATTTGTTGGGTGGAAAGAAGTCAAAATAGAATGGCAGACTTGTTGGCTAATGTGGCCCTCAGACCTGAAGATGTTACATTTTTTATATATCTAATATAGAGGTACAAGCCAGGCCTTCCATACCTAATAATGTAGATAATTGGCAGGTTTTCTCTGATGACCAAGACGTACTGAGGTTTCTCTAATGTGAATCTCATTTTGGTGATAAAGAAATGGATTTCAGTACTTATGTTGGCGTAGTGAATGGTAAAAATGTCATTTTTGGGAAGGAAGTTTTGCAGTTAAAATCCAATAGAGTTCCCAAAGGATTAGTTGCTTTGGAAAGGGCATTTGACAATAAAGACAAGGTTTTCTCTACTAGTACTGATAAAATCAATGAGCTTGAAGAAATAAAATTGGGAACTAGAATAGCCCCCAAGAAGGTTTATATAGGCAAGTGTTTATCCCCAAGAACTAGAAAAAAATTGATTGACCTTCTTAGAAAATTCAGACATGTTTTTGCTTGTTCATATGAAGATCTTAAAGCTTATAGAGAGGATCTCTTTCAACATGAGATTCCACTTAAGGAAGGAAAAAAACCCTTTAGACAAAAGTTGAGACCTGTTAACCCTACCCTGGCACCTAAAATGTAGGGTGAACTCAAAAAGATGATGGATGCTGGGATAATCAAGCCTATTAGACATTCTACTTGGGTTTCAAATTTGGTGCCTGTTAGAAAGAAAAATGGTGACATCAGGTTATGTGTAGATTTTAGGAATCTTAACATAAACTCTCTGAAGGATAATTATGGATTACCAAATATGGAGAACATGTTGCAGAAGGTCACTAGATCAAAATTAATGTCTATGATGGATGGTTTTTCTGGTTACAACCAAGTAATGGTCAAAGACACAGATCAATTCAAAACTACATTTACAACCCCATGGGGGACATATGTTTATGTGAGGATGCCCTTTGGGTTGACTAATGCTGGTGCTACTTTTCAAAGGGCTATGGATGTGGCTTTTGCAGATTTTATTGATAGATTTATGGTGGTGTATCAAGATGACTTGACAACTTTCTCAGCTAAAGAAGAACAACATTGTCAACATCTAGAGAAGATTTTCATTAGAGCATTAGAATATGGGTTTCTTTGAACCCAAAGAAATGCACTTTTGGTGTGGTAGAAGGAAAGCTTCTAGGGCGTATTGTTTCAAAGGATGGGGTGGGGATAGACCCCGAAAGGGTGCAAGCTATTAATAAACTATCCTTACCAAAGAATATCAAGGGATTCAGTCTTTTCTAGGATAGGTCAATTTCTTAAAAAGGTTTATCACAAACTTTGCAGAGATCAACATTCCCATATCAAGAATGTTGAAGAAAGGAGAAAAAGTTGAATGGAATATGAAAGCAATATAGGAATTTAATGATATAAAAGGACTATCAAGCATGACCTAGTCTTGAAAGCACCAGATTATAGAAAACCTATGCAGATCTTTTCTTTTACATCTTTCCATACTATTGCTACAGTACTATTACAGAAAAATGCTGATGGTTTTGAGCAGCCTATTTCTTTTTTTAGCAAGACTTTGTAGGCAATAGAATTAAACTATGATATTATTGAAAAACAAGCATATGCCTTGGTAAAGGGCATTAAAACATTTAGATGATATTTGGTGGAAGCCATAGTGGTTTCCTATGTTCCAAGTGCTGCAGTCAAAGATATCTTGGTCCAACAGGAGGTTTCAGGAAGAAGATGTAGGTGGATTAATAGGATTCAAGAATTTAATATTGACATCCACATTACAAAGTTGGTAAGAGGTTTGGGCCTAGCAAAGTTGATGGCTCAAAGAAACTTAAATGCAAATCAAATAAATATGTTGGAAGAAAATCAGAGACCTTTTGTATGTAACATGGACTATTGTGAGTGGTACAAGAACATTGTCAAGTACTTGCAAAAGATGGTTTTACCCCTTGAGTTAGATGATAACAAAAAAAGAAACATTAAACTTCACTCTATAAGATATGCAATCATAAATGGTGAATTGTGGTGGAGGAGTAATGAAGGTGTCTTTCTTAGTTGTGTTGATCAAGATAAGGCCAAACTTTTGATGGATGAAATGCATAATGGAGTTTGTGGAGGACATTATATGGCAAGGAATACAACCCATAAGATCATTAGGTCAGGTTTTTGGTGGCCATCAATTTTCAAAGATACCCATCAATTGAAATGTGGTCCTTGTCAGAGATTTGTAGGGAAATTGAAATTTAATGGAGATCTACGTCTCAAACCTGTGTCTGTTCAGGCTCCTTTCCAGAGGTGGGGTATGGATTTCATTGGTGAAATCCTTAATAATTCTAGTGTGGACATGCCTATATCCTAGTGGCAATGGATTATTTCACCAAGTGGGTTGAAGCAATCCCCTCAAGAAGAGCAACTAGCAAAGTGGTAACATACTTTATGATGCAAAATATCTTGACAAGATTTGGTTGCCTAGAAACTATGGTAGTTGATAATGCAATGTGTTTTAGGTTAGAAGAGTTTGTTTGCTTTTGTCAAAAAAATGGTATAAAGATTTCATATTCATCTCCCTACCATCCACAAGGCAATGACCAGGCATAATCTAGAACAAGAGTTTGATTAAAATCCTAAAAAGAGTCTTGGATAAAAATAAGAAGGCTTAGGATTCTAAATTATTACAAGCCTTATGGGCTGATAGGGTTACAGTCAAGAAAGAAATAGGTTGTGCCCCTTTTGACTTGGTGTATGGGATCAATGCAAGATTACCCCAAAATAATTTGTTACAAATGTACCAGTTCATTTAGGCATATGATGATGATGTGGAAGAAGATATGACTGTTAGAATTAATGACTTGATTCAATTAAATGAGGTAAGAAAAGATGCACATGATAAAAATGAAAAGATGCAGGCCCAATGTAAGGTCTTGTATGACAAGAGGACTACTCAGAGGAGTTTTGTAAGTGGTGACATGGTCCTAATGTGGAATGCAAGACTAGAAGATAAAGGGAAGCATGGGAAATTTGATCCCATCTGGTGAGGACCATATATCATTGAGGAGAGATGGGGAAAAAATTCTTATTTGTTGAAAAATTTAACAGGAGAGCTCATGGAATTGCCAGTTCATGGTCAATTCTTAAAATTTCATTTCTCTTAAGAGTTTTTTGAGTCTCTGTATAGGTAGGGTTTAAAGGTTTTTGTTTACAGTCCCCTGTTTCCAGTCAATTTTTGTTCTGGTCTTCTCTTATGAGAGATTCTAGTTTTCTCATTGTATCTGCAGGAGATACACATCCCCAAGCATGATCCACTGTTATCACTATACAAATTTTTCCAACTTCATGTTATATTTTTGAAAATAATCCAAGTTGTTGTCCTAATGGTAACGTTTCATGTTGAAAACCCTAATTTTGATCAAAGCCCTAACTGGTCCTGAGTCCTGTTATAATTTCATGTTACTTTTTGGCTCACTAATCCCCCTAATAAAGCATGTGTTATTTTTGACCCCCTTTATTCATCATTTCATGTGTTATGTGGTTAGGTTTTGGAATCGGGGTACCTTTTAATTAATTTTTTCTTTCAAAGCCTAAGTTCCCGACAATTTTTTCAATAGTATCAAACCTTCAAATATGTGGCTATCGTTGAACCGCAAGATTGCCCGTTGTCAGAATCTCTGACATGTGCTTTAGTGACAAAGTGCCACTTGTTTGAGTGGGCCCATCTAGTAATAGGGTGTGCTAGCATTTAAAGAATGGATCACATCAACAACTGTCGCTATACCATTAGACCAAGATGATAGCCATTTTAACATCACACTTTAGCGATGACCGTTTGATTCTCTTTAAGGAATGAAGTGTGAAGTGGGCCTTGAAGGTGCCAGGTCACATTGACATGTATGATTCTGATTGGTTGCTAGGAGTTGCGACATGGCAGTTGTCAAGATGATTCGAACTAAGAGTGAAAAGGTCAAGAGGCCCACCTGTTGGTTCTTTGCGACGTGGTGGTTATTGATTTAATAGAGATTAATGAAGTGTCACAATGGGGCCTATTTTTTTCTAGAAAGATGCAGCAAGATCTTGCGGTTGTCATTATACCACTGGGGTAAGATGCAGGCTTTTTAGGGTTAGCGGTATAGCGACAACCATAGATCTTGTTTAAAGATGGGGATCATTTGGTGGGTCCTTTGTTGCTGACTTTTTGATGATGCAGTCATTTCTGATTAGCTAAGGGTAATAATGACATGTCAAAGTTACCGGTGCATTTGACACCAAGGATAAAGTTAGGGCTTCTTCACTGCTGACTTGTTCAACATGGCGTTTCTTGATTCGATGGAGTTTTTAAAAGAAAAGGTGGGGTCATTTCTTCAGGAATGGATAAAGCACTGAAATTTAGAAAGAATCTTACGACTGTCATTACACCGCTAGATGAAGATGCTCAAGTTTTACCCTTGCGCTTTAGCGAAGAAGTGCCACCTGTCTGCTCTAATTAGATAAAGTTAAGTTATTTATTTCCTCACATGCCTTTATTGAAATATTCTCATTGGTTGAGAACTGATTTGGGGAAAAGTAATACAGGGTTATGTTGTTAGACTTGTCAACTGTCTGATATGTCGAAGAAGAAATAAATCAACGGCCTGAATTCAAATTTTTGCTCAGTGACATTTTTGCATCATGTGAATAACTGAGGCTGCCAACTTTAAGTAATCATAGATTTAATGTGTTACATGTGGATAGATTGTAGGTAGTTGTCGATGCTATACATCAAAATTGAATCATTATTTCTATTCACCATTCTCATAAGCATTTATGGAAAACTCATTTTTTCCTCTTGGGGTGATTTCAAGTGAAGAATTTGCAGGTGCCTAGTAGGTTTCTTTTCTGAGTTTAAATTTGTTTGAAGTCTGTGAAGGAGTTGTGAAGGAATTTGTGTTGCCAGTTGATCATTTTTAGGGTTTTCTCAAGTATTCATATATTGTTTTATAAAAGCCCTAGTTTCAAAATGCCACCAAAAAGAAACCTATCTAATCAGACATAGTACAACAAAAGAGGAGTCTTTGAAGATTTAATGTAGTTATTACCACATTCAAATAACGGGGCAGCTAGGTTAAAGGAGTTAGTTCTGAGAAAACCTAGGGATTTTGTTGCAGAAGCACTCCATGACAGAGGGAATTGGATTAGAGATGCTAAGGTTGGTGAAAAGCATAACGGTCTTATTTTGGTTAGATCAACATACTCACAGAGAAATTCCTATGCCCCCCTTAGTAATATTTGGCAGTTTGATATAGGAAAATTGGTGGTTCCTGGTGTGTTTATGGATGTTGAGTTATTGATTCAAATTGCTAAATGCTATGATCCTATGAAAAAGTGTGTCAAGGATGTAAATGAGAAGGACTAATCAGTATCATAGAAGATGAGATTAGGGAATTTTTTTCACTAAATGACCCTTCTATGGGGTTAGAGAAAACTGATTTCAATGAATTTACAAAAATATATGAAGCACAGAGGGATTATTTGAGAGCAGGGCCTCTAAGGGAATTTCTAGATGAGATTGGATCCATGTGTGTCATCAGTCCAAGCATGCCAAAGCCTTTTAGGATGGATTTGTTTAGTAAGAGAGAACATGAGGTTTATAAATCATTGACTTTAATTCTAGGGCATGATGAAGCAACTCATATGCCAGTCCCATGCATGTTTATGATGGTACAATCTTTATACCCCTAATTGGCACTAATTTTTTATTTTGCATCTCATCTAGCTGACTTGATCCATAAGGGATTGATGGGAATTAAGGACATGAAGGTTAGTAGGCCTTTTGGGTGGTACTCAATGCTTATGGACATGTTCCTATACAAAGGTGAGTAGTTCTTCAGCTCAATAATAAATATTATGAAAGAGAGGAATGGAGAAACCCTTCCAGTACAACTATGAACTACAGCCCTATCATGGGATAGAATTGATGCCAGTTACATTGCATTTGACAGGGCATTTGCCTCAAGGCTTAGAACTCTTTTATTTTTTGACAATCCAAGGATCCCAAGGGAGTTGCTAAGATTAATCAAGCCAAAGGAATATTGTCAGGACATCACCATACTCCATAATTTTGGGGATATCATTTTGTATCCCGTTTCTACAATTTTTAGGGTTTATGGTTGCAAAGTGGCACCATCCATTTTACCTTATCAAGTCCCATTAAAAATAAGTTATGCTAAAATATTGAGACAAATTGGTGACCTCCAAGAAACCACTCTCACTAGCAAGGGAAGGGGAACTTTCTTCCCAGACATTACTATAGCACATCAGTATGTGATTAAAAAGGGAGGATGGGTGCATTTGAACAAAGTTTTGCAGCCCTATAGAATGACTAGAGCAATGGCAAGGTGTGCAGATATAGAGGGTTTCCTCTCAGGAATGTTTAAAGATAAAATAAGGTCTGCTCATATTGAGCATAAATTTAATTTTCCTGAAGATGTGATAAGGAATGAGTTTGACCTTCAAACTCAAGAGATTAAAAAAGAGAAATGGATCATCTACAAGAAATCTATGGATTTCATTCATAATTTTGACAAGGCTTATGACCCATTAAAAGGCTTTGAGGCATGGGCAAGGAAAGTGGATGCCCTAATGGAGCATTTTGAAGGCATCATGCATGTAGTGAATGAAAAGAGGGTTGCTGTAATCAAGACAGACCTTGAAATGGCTAGGCAAATTTTGAGCCAACATAAGTATATGAAATTGACTCCAAGGGGAGTCTATACAATGTAGAGGAGAAGTGGATACACTATTCTCTTACCACCATAGTAGAGAAGTGAGGATATTTCCTCTACTTCAAAAGGGAAAAGGCCCATGGATAATCGGCAATGCAGGAACCCTCTCCTAAGAGGTAGAGACAAGAAGAGGTAAGGCCAGGAGAGCAAGCTTATTCTCCTTCTCAATCCCCTATCCAATTAGATGAACATGGGGTAGTAGAGCAACTGGTACAATTGAGAAATGAGGGAAACATTTTTGTTTCCAATGATGACTTGCAAGAAGGGATGCCTAAGGCACCTAAAGAGGTTTCCATGGACCTTACTATTGATGAATTTGAGGGTAAAAAATTAGACCCTATTTTAAAGCAAGATAGTGACTCTTTTCTTGCTAATGAAAAATTTTTCAAGACTAGGGCATTCTCCCAATTTTTATGGAGAATGAAAATAAATCAGTACAAAGAGATCTGTGAGAAGAAGAGGGAAGAGTTCCTTGATAAAGACATAATAAAAATAGAAAGTGAGACCAAGGCAGAGATGGTCAAGTAGTTTGAAAAAAAATAATCCTGAGGAAGGAAAGGCCATGGTTCATATTGCAGGAGTGCTAATTTTGCCAGAGTGGGACATTGTTGATGCAATTGTCTTTGACCAAGTTAGGAGGAGAAAAGTGAAAACTCTTACTACTACAGAGTAGGCCAACCAAGCTACTAGGGGCATTTCTTTCTTAGAGGATCATGCATCCTTGGTCATGTGGTCCCTAAAGAGGGAGGAAGATAAAGGAAGAAAGGAGGCTCTCTCTATATGATATGCAAGTAGTTTATTGGTATAGAGAGTAGGTGAACCTTCTAGTGTGGAAGCATCAAGCTTAATTCTAGAGACTGCCAAGTTAAATGTTAAAGTGGTAGAAAAGGATGCCCAAGAAAAGGAGGAGCTTAGGTTCAAATTTGAAATGGTTCTCAAATCTTACAATGAGCTCAAGGTAGAACTAATTCGAAAAGACAAGTTGATTGCTCAGCTATTAGGGCCCTAGGACAATAGGTCTCAACAATTGGCAATCTCTGATAAGCCTGTAGTGGCTTCATCCTCAAGCCCAATTGTTGAGTTACCACCATCCCCCTACCCAGAGACAAGTATGGATGCGAAGGTTATTTGGGAGAAATAAAGATTAACAAAGGAGACAAATAAATTGAGGGAAATTAGAATACAACTGGAAAAGGAAAAAGATGAAAATGTGAAGGCCACAGCTTTGGTGAGCCAGAAGTATGAAGAAAGAATGATAGATGCAATGATGCAGTTTGCATATGATTTGAAGCCCTCCATTTTCCATAGTCATGCTAGTAAATTATATTCATTATTTGAAACTTTGAATAAGGAGAAGACTGAAATGCAACCAATTTTGAAGAAATGGATTGAGAGATCTCCTAATGTGAAGCTATTTCAAATGCTATCAAAGGGCCAAGAGGAGCCTAATCCATTGATTAAGCCAGTGCATTAGATTGTGAATAAAATGGTATAGTATGGCATCATTTTAGATAATTTTATCAAAAGATCAAGTATGTTGAAAGCTGAATTAATGCTTTCAAACTATGAGCTGGTGCCCACTATTTTCACAGATAAGGGAAAATTTAAAGAAGCATATCTATGGAGAGAAGAGATGGATGCACTTTTGTCAGAAAGGGTGATTGGTGTCCTAAATGACACTTTTTCTATTAGCAGCGTTATCAAGTTGTTAATAAATGCCAAATCAATGTTTGATAATATTTAGCATAAGGTTACTTAGATTGAAAATGAATGGGAATAGTTATCAAGTAAGAAGATTGAGTTTTCCAATTTTGAGTTCCCAAGTGAAGAGGTGTACAATAAATGGAGGTATCAATGCATACCTCATGTTGAAAAAGTTAATACTCTGCCAGCCTCCTAGAGCAAGTGAAGGCAGTTACTTTTTGAGTCATAAAAGGTTGTTGAGATGTAGGAGGACATTCATATCAGGATGGATAACAAGATGTTTCAAATCAGATTTGTTGAAATGAGCCAAGGATAGTATTGAAGACGTAAAGCAAGGTCGCTCGACTACAAATATCTCACCTACTTGACTAGTGTATTTATTGTAAACTTTTTGAGGTTGTTGTAAAGGTTTTTAGGTTAGAAATTTTGCAAACCCTAGAGTGATCGATAGCTTGTTGTATCTCCTTGTATATAAGGGATTTTCCATGATCATTCTAGGCATTGAGAGTTTAGGATTTGCAAAGATAAAATTTCTGAAACCCTAGCCCTCAGTCGGGGATTGTAATATATTGTATCATTTTTCATCAAGCAATAAAAAGAAGTACAGGTTACTGCTACTATTTTGCAAGCTTATCATTTAGAGTATGATGTATACAATGTTCAAAGGTTATACTTAATACAAAATTTCAAGTCTTTGTCTCTCCTTTGAGTTTATTCTATAAATCTTTAAGTCTTCCTAAGATTTATATGTATGTATTTAGCTTTGAGTTCTGATCTAGGATTGGATTAAATACTGCTCAGAGTGGGATACATGTTTACTGAATTCATTTAAGGATTTTCTAAAAAGAAGGAAAGAGTTGGAATGTTCTATATTTATGTTTAAAGACCAGGTTCTCCAAATATCTTTGTATTCATTCTATCTTCTGATCTTTCACCCAATGGATAGGGCACTGGCCTATATTTCCCTATTTTGCTTTGTGTAGATTGATTAACATCTTGTGATCCTGAAACATAAATCAATACAAGTCTTTTACATTTTATTTACATTTATGTGTTGTTCTACCCAGTGATGGAGAATCAATGAGTAATAGGTTGTTACTTAGTACTTTCTCACTATCATCTGTTGTAAGATCCAGTATTAGATAAATAATAGAGTCATATCTCTTGGATCAGGTGTACCTACCTTGGTTTTGCAGAGCTAGAAGTGAAGAGGGAAGTCTTGTCCCTATAGTTGGTCTAGTTGGTTATAGATTTCCTACATTTGGAATTAACCTCTCCTTAACATCAGTCATAAGCATACTGGTATCTCTTGGAGTGTAAAATATTTTGAAGAACCAATAATATACAATGCAATATGGATTATGAAATATACGAAGAACCACTTATAGATTCAAAAAACATAAAATAAAGCCAAATAAAAAATTATAAATGGATAAATCTTTCTTCTATGCATCTTTTTCTCTCAAAAAGTGATATTTAATTGATATATGATTTGTCTTAGAGTGTAGTACTAGATTCTTTGACATATTGACTATACTTTTGCTATCATAGTGATTAACAATAGGCTCTTTAATGCTTACTCCAATATCATTCAATATATATTTCATCCAAACAATCTAAGTGCAATTAATAGTAGCAAAAACATATTTTCATTCAGCAGTAGATTGTGATATACAATCCCACTTTCTTTGTCAACCAAGAGACTAATCTCTTTCCAAGGAAGAAAGCTCCTCCACTTGTGGTTTTTCTATTGTCGACACTACTTGCCCAATCTACATCAGTAAATGCATGTAAATTAAAGTCATCAGATCTATCATACCAAAAACCATAGTCGAAGGTTCCCTTCAGATATATCAATATTCTTTTCATAGCATAAAAATGAGTTTCCTTAGGTTCATCTTGGAATGTAGCAACAATTCCAATTCCTATGGATATATTTGGCCTTGTATGAGTCAAATACTACAATCTTCCAATCATTGACCTATACTTTGTCTAAAAAATATTTGGTGAATCATCAGTAGTAGTTAGTTTTCAACCTATAACCATAGGTGTTCCTACTGGCTTACAATCCTCCATTCCAAATATTTTCAATAATTCCTTAAGATACTTAGTTTGAGATATGAAAATTCCATCCTTACTTTGATTGATTTGCAAATAGAGAAAAAATTTAATTTCCCCTATCATAGACATCTCAAATTCACCTTTCATCTCTTCAGTGAATCTATTACTCATAACGTCATTCCCACAAAATATGATGTCATTAAAAAATACCTCAATATTTAAGATACCATCAGAATTAATCCTTAAATATAGATTATTGTTAGCATTACCTTTTTTGAAACCAAGATGTAATAAATACCTATCCAATCTAGCATACCATGCCCTTGGTGCTTACTTTAAGCCATCTAATAATTTATTCAATTTTCATACCATATCTTCCTGATCAGTTAATATGAATCTATTAGGTTTCTCTATGTTGACTTCCTCTCAAGTTTGTCATTCAAGAATGTAGATTTGACATCCATATGATAAACCTTAAAGTTTTTATGAGATGCATAAGCAAGAAAGAATATAATAGCCTCTAATCTAGCCATAGGTGCAAAAGTATCATAAAACTCAATACCTTCTTACTGTGATTATCCTTCACAAACAAGTCTTTCTTTATTTCTTACAACTTCACCTTCCTCAATCATCTTATTATTAAAAACCCATTTAGTTCCTATGACATTTTTTTATTTAGGCCTTGGTAAAAGCTCATAATTATCATTCTTTTGAATTTTATTTAGTTCTTCTTGCATTTCCTTAATCCAAATTCATCTTTATGAGTTTCATTAGTAGTCTTAGGTTCTACTTGAGAAGTTAAGCACAATTCATATTTAACATTTGAACTTGTCTTCACACCTTTGTTTACATCTCCAATTATTTGTTTCTCAGAATGATTCATTGATACATACCTTGGTGTTTTACTGAGTCCTTTTAGGCTCATCAATACTTACTTGTATCCCATTGTCAATCTCAAAGAACTCTTCTTCTTCCTTCTCCTGATTAGCTTCATTATTTGATCCATCATTATACATTCTTTCCTGAATCTAAAATTTCTCATCAATCTTCAGATTAGCACTTTCAACTATATTTTTCAATTTAAGATTGTAACACCTATATGAGTTACTCCTATAAGAGTATCCATGAAAGATTCCCTCATCATTTCTAGTATCAAACTTACCTAGTTCATCATCCCTTTTGATATAGCATATAAGTACCAAATATTCTGAAGTATTTAACTGTAGGAAGTGACCAAACCATAACTTGTATGAAGTATTACCAATATTATGTTTGATCCAAGCTCTATTCAATGTATATACTGTGGTGTTAACTATTAGAATTATTGCATCCTATGTTGTTGGCATTGATTATTTTGTCATTGATGTCAACATAAGTTATACATAGATTGGATAGATAGGTTGCAGAGAATTATAAAGATAATGTACAGATACTTAGCTCTTGTAAACTAAGATGTATGTAGCATATTATTTTTACTACTCACGGTTGTGTTCGCATATGTTTATATGCTCAATTTCTCAAGTTATGGATGAATTGGTGAAGACTGGTTAGAGGGATAGTGAATGGGAAACTCACAAAGTTGGTCTTAGTAGTTGCAGTATAACTTCAGTACAAATATAAATTAAAAACCTTGCAATCTTGGGGAATAACAGAAGACACATGGGAGAGTCTACTATGTGATTGCAGAGTACTAGTATGATTGGTGATGTCATTCATGGCATGTACATCAATGAAGATCTATTTCAGAAGCTAACCCATGAGTGGTAGCATGTTCTTGAATGATTATGCATGAATCAATGTTGTGGTTGACTATTTCATGATTTATAATTATTGTAATATGGTTAAGGATGTCATTTATATCCTCAAATGGGTCCATGTAATGATTTATGGGATAGGTCCTATAAATTGGATGACCAAAGAATTATAAATCTAACTTTTATATAAGGAAGTCTTTCCTTAAGATTGAAAAGGTGTGGAAGTTGTGAGAGCTTGTGAGCTGCGAGGTTTGCTGATGTAGAGAAGAGGTTGTGTATTGAGGAACAAGGAAGGGACTCTCTTGGAAGAGGTTAATCCTAGAAGTTAGTTCAGATAATGTTACTGTGAATCTTTCAGATCTTTGGATAGTAACTCTTGAAGGTGGATTTAACCTTCCTTTGGACAAGTGACCAGGTTGTGATCCATTTGTAATAAACCTTTAATAAGGTTGTGACTCCTAACAGGTTATGTCCTCTAACAAGGACTATACTATTGTACTTAATTAGCTACTAATAGGACTAAAACTCTTTTTCAGGTTATTATACTTATAGTACTGATTTGTAGGTACCATCCCTACTGGGGGTTTTCCCTTAATAGGGTTTTCCTCAAAAAACAAGGGTGACCCCACAATAGTGGGTTACACTTTTTTAGACATGCTGATTTTTGATGAAATGAGATATTTTCAATAAAATATGATGATTTAAGCCTTGAGAGGTTCCATTTGAAGGAATTAATTACAAATGGTTATCTCAAAGCCTATTAGATTAAAAAAAACATTGATATAACATCTATACTCCTGATTCATATGTACAATGGAGTCTCCTTGACACCTATTAAAATACTGAAAAAAAATCACTTTGACTTTATCTTTCTTACAGAAAAAATGAATCCATTTGACAAACCTATCTATGTAGTAAGGTACTACTGAGAAAAATCTTTCGAATGATTATAATGTTAATATATATATTAAGTTTATTATGACTCTGTATTTTTAGTTTTACTAAACATAGATATTTCACCGTATGTCTACCTCTATGTTTGATGCTTATGGAAAAATAGTAAATGAGAGAAAAAAATTCTAAAAAATATCTATGCCCTAGGTATTTATGTTATCTTTCTATCAAAAAAAAAAGAAATTGGACAAATACATGACAAGTTATAAGCTATATAGTCAAGGTATGTCAAAATTACATTTTAGTCAACTTCAAATGTTAATAAAATATGAAATAATCATGATAATGTCGTCAAACCAATTGCATGCCCTATGTATGGATGTTACAAAACTAAATTCAAAAGAATCACCTTGATATATATTTTAGAAAAAATATTATGCTCTATGAAAATAATGTAACTCTTTGAAATTGACATTTTCAGCAACATACCAATTTTCGTGGGAGAAAGAAAACTCCATTCAAATAAATTAAAAAAATAAAATAAAAAATATATTTAGAATCTAGACAAAAAATAATAAAAGACTCTAATTTACTTCATCTTCCGATTTCAAATAGTTGAATGAAAATATGCATTTGAATCTGAATTTTTTTTTCAAAATGTAGAGTTCAATATCCGTTTAGGCAAAAAAGTGTAACCCACTATTGTGGGTTGACCCACAAATATTTGTGTTATTGTATTCTCATGGGTTATAGTTGTTTTCCATTGTGCATAAGGTTTCTATTTTGAATAAGTTGCATCAATTGATTCACCCCCCCTCCCCCCCCCCCCCCTCTTAGTTGATTGGGACAATGTTATTATAACATTAACTACTTCCCTCCAATGCATCTATGGTACCTTTCCTTCAAGCATCATAGTCCTAGCAGCATCAAGAATGGTTCTATTTCTCCTTTCTTCTATGCCATTCTACTATGGTGTCCTAGGTGCAGAAGTTTGTTTGTATATCCCATGTTCCTCACAATATACATTAAACTTATCTGATGTGAACTCACCACCTCTATCAAACCTTAAGTATTTAATCTTCAATCTTCATTCATTCTCAACTTTTTCCTTGTAAATATTGAACTTATCAAAAGGTTTAGACTTTTCTTTAAGAAAAGAAACCCACATCATTCTTGAATAATCATCAACAAAAATCATAAAGTACCTTTCACCATAATATGAACTTGTTCTTATAGGACTACAAATATCTGTATGTACCAGATCTAATCTCTCTTTTGCTAAATAAGTTTTTCTCTGAAAGCTAGTTGTGGTTTGTTTTCCCTTGGAACATGTTCAAGTTGCACAACATGTTAGTAGGCTTCACAATCTTTGGTAAATCCCTGGCTACACACTAGTGTTACTGACCTTCACAATATTATCAAAATTTATATGAGAAAACCTCTTGTTCTATAAACAACTATCATCTATCTTCACAAAAAAATAAATTTCTTCAATTGAAACACATTACCTTTAGTCTTAGCAACTGATGTGATTAGATTTCCCGACTGACATATAATAGTACATTTTCTATTCTTGAATTGTAGATGATAAACTTTATCCAAAAGATGTCCAACACTCTACAGATTATGCTTTAGTCCATCAACAAACAAAAAATCATAAGTATTAGTTTTACCATCAAGAGTTATAGATCCTCTTCCTATGATTAAGCGAGGAGTATTATCTCCAAATTTGACTAGACCTCCATCATACTTCTTAAGCTTCACAAATTTATCTTTATCACCAATCATGTGATGAGAGCATCCAGTAACTATAACCCATTCAGATTTCTCTTCTACATGTGAAACCAAAGCTTTTTCTTCATGAACATGATCTTCATCTTTACTAGTAACAAACCAAAGCTCATCTTCATCATTCACAGATTCATCATCAAAAGTACCCTCACTAGAAATATAACATTCCTTAGGATTTTTAGACTTGGATGGCTTAGGTTTATACTTTGGAACTCTAGTAGGACATCTAGAGGCAAAATGACCTATCTTATTGCATGAAAAATACTTCAAGGGTAATTTCCCTTCATTCTTTCCCTTACCTCTATTTTCCCTCTTTGTGACCAGGGTTACAAGCTCATACAATTTCATTTATTCTTCTTTTATTTATGTCCATTCCTTAGCATATTCTCCAAGATATACATACTTGGCACTTCTACTCATTCTAACATTATTTATTTGCATCTTCTTATCCTTATGAATAGTAGCCTTAAAAGAAGATTCAACCTTAGGTAAAGCATCTTGTACAGATAACTTGACAATCAAAGTCTCCCTTGTAAATCCATTTTATTAGTATAATCTCTTCAATTTTCATGACCTTGGTTGCATATGAAGGTACCAAAGATCTCATAATCTTCACAATGATTTCATCTTCTATAATCAACCCTCTCATATTTATGATGCCAATACAACAGTCTCTGTTACTCCTTGAACATATGCTCAAATAGACTCATCTTCTTGCATCCTCATTTTCTCCAACTTTGTTTTCCAACATTGCAATTTGTGGCATGTTTGGTATATTTTTCTCCTTCATATAGTTCTTCCAACTTTGTCCAGATCTCATGTGCCAACTCAAGCTCCTTGAACTCTGTAAATTCTACCTTAGAAAGTGCACTGATTATGGATTCTCTAGCAATAATATTGCAAGTGAATTTATTCCTTTCATCCTTTGTACTATTTTCTAATTCATCCTCAATCTTGGCATCTTCTTTGTTCTTTGTAATCAGCCAATATTCAATTCCCAAGCATATGAAAAAATGTCTCAACTTATTTTTCCAATTGTCAAAATTTTCTTTGGTCAAATTTAGGATTGTCCTTCCTATAGATTTCCATTGTGGATCTCCTCAAGTAGTTAAGCTTTCTCCAAGAGGACCAAAATCTTAGATACCAATTCTTAGCAATAGCAAGCCACACCACACAACTCAGAGGTGAATCAATTGTGTATAATAATTACAAACTTTAAACTTATGAACCAAATCATTAATTAAGAATATAAAAGTGCTATATTACATGAACAAGACAGACAAAAATACTATAACACATAGATTTTTATTCTCAAGGAAAACTATATTAAGGGAAAAATCTCGAATTGGATGAAACCCACTAGATAGTGCACTAGTATAAAAAATTTCCCTGTTAGGAGACCTAGCCCTATTGGGAGCTAATATAATACATCCAGTACAATGGTCCCTATTAAAGGATATAACTCCTATTAAAAGGTCCTTCAAACCTATTAGGAGTTAATGAGAACAAAAAAGAACACTTCCCAAGACACTACTCCAAGGAGAAGGATAACCCCACCTTTAGGACTCATTGTCCAAATACAATGAACTAAAATTAATGTTCAAATGACTAAACTGACTGATAGAAACTTACTTTCCTTCAAATTCCTCACATTACATTAGAGAATTTACTCTCCTTTATACAAGTTAGAAATCTCAATTAGGTCGGCCTGTTAGGACTTCCCTAATGCACAAAAAATTACATTAAACAATTCTAAGGAACACACGGTACCTAATACAGATATAAAATAATTAAAAATATTAATTTATGCTTAAAGATCCACATTTAACACTCACCAATCCATGGAACACATTACACCACCTTGTTGGCTCCCAAAAGAAATTAGCCAAGTTTATACGCTAGTTCTCTCATCAACATGACCTAGTAAAGCTACAAATCCTAGAGTTTACTCCATCATGTATTTTATTCCCTGCCTAAATCTCGTATAACATAATTCAAACTCGTAACCAACTTATCCTCAAAATTCAGCAACTAACTCAGTTAAATTCTCTATCTCTATCCTGTAACCAGTCTTCACCAAAATAATTGTAACTCACTCAAATCATCATATTAAGCCATGCAACCTTAGACATATGGTCTATACATCTTCAAAATAATAAACTAAAGATCACATACTTTGAACTTTCATACAATGTTCTTACATTTATGTGCAACTTCCCGTAGCAACAAGAAACACAATTTGTCTGATATAACCAACTCAAAACTAAGGTATATATCATATGATGACATCAATGACAAAACCCAAACAATAACAATAGTAACAATTCTAACCAATATCTAACAATGTGATCATATTATATAATATACATAAAGAATATAATTAAAATAAATAGTAAATTTTATTAAATTTTCCAAGTTGTATGAGGTTTGAAACACAATCATAGTCTTATAATGCAAATTCATGATCTAGGTCTTCATTTTTTGTGTCATCTTGATCTTTTGCCTTAGTATGTGTTAAATATTTTTGTTGTGATTCTTCAGCCCATTCTCTACTCTTTCATGCTTCTCATTCATGTACAACACAAAATTGATAAAAATATGCAAGCTCCACAATCTATATAGTCCAATTTTTAGAATCAAAACTTGTAAATGAATGAAATTTAGATGACCCAGAAGGTCGACCTTGACCCCGAAGTCAAGAACCTCAAAATCTAAAAGTAAGATTCCAGAAACATGTAGGAAAGAAGTGGAAAATAGGGCAAGACATGGGAAAAAGCTAGATCCAAGTCAAAGACGCATTCAAGTCATTTGACATGACCCCAAACCACTTATTCAGAGGGCTAAACTAGTCCTAAATAGAAGTGCTTCCATTTTCCAATGATACAATTATCTGGATGAAAGGCATAAAAGGGCCCATTCTTATCACTTTGTCCTTCTCTGTCATTTTAGGCACAAGGTTACGATTTCATTTTGCTTTTATTTTCTTACTTTGCTTTGGCAAAGCATTACTGAGTACAAAAGAAAAGAGAATATGTTGATTCTGCATGAAGGGCTTATTCTTCTCATTGTTGAGCATATTAGTAAGATGGCGACTCTCAACCCCTCTCCTCTCCAACTCTTGGAGGGTGGGCCTTCCATTAGCTTGGCCAAAAGAGGTAGGGAAATTGCAATTAAGGAGGGCTCATCCTCTAAAAAATTGAAATTTGATAAGAAAAATGGTATGGAGACTAAGTCGGAAGGGGCTAGTGTTGAGGGTTTCTCAGACTTTAAAGTGATTTCTCTGAAAAAGCCTAAGAATGATAGCAAGGAATCTTTGTCTGCTACTGGGAGTGATACGAAAATAGAGGTGAATAAAAACATTGAGGTTGTGTTGGATATGGGTGATCAGGGTGATCCTGGGGGTCAGAAGGTCCCTATCCTAGTTGACTATGCCAGTTCAATGGACCACGATGTTCCCATTTCTCTGAATAATGCTGCTGCTACTGAAGAGGTGTCGGAAAAAAAAGAGAGTGATGTGAGAGGTAAGGAGACCCTTCTAGAAAAGGATATTTCATCCTCTTCCAGAACTATCCCCTTCCTTAAGACTATTGATATGTAGGAGAGGAATGTCCAGCTCCTCAGAGAAGATTTGGAGGACAAAATTGACCCTCCTTTTGGAGTTATGCAAATAGCCAAGGTGATTTACATGGTCAAATGGTTCTTTCATGAGATACAAACTCTGAGCCTCAACCTCAGATCTCTCTCTGCCAAAGTGGACATTATTCAAGGAAGATTGGGTGCTGAGTTGGATGGCACGACCAAAGTTAGGGAGAACAGGGATGAGGTGGGCTTGATGCAGGATAAGGTTCACATGATGGAGACCACTCTCAAGAAGATTATGATGGACACCAACCAATTTATGGGGACTGCAGTTGACTGCATTAGTAACATCCAACAGGAGATAAATGTTGGTTCCCTTGTTAAAATTGATGATACCAATGATGATGAGGATCCATCTGGACCAGGAAAATGCACCTAGTCATCTAAGAAGAAGAAGATCTAGGAGATGATTATGGAGCTTTCAGACCTCAATGCGGCCATCACCAAAATGTCTAAGGATAAAAAAGATATGGAGGCAACTCTACTAGACTATGCCTAGTTTCCTTATTTTCTATTTTTTGCTTTCTCTATGTTTTCGTCGTTGGGTTATATTTTTTGTTTATTGGTTAGAGGTTGGTTTTTTGTGTTGTGGTTAGGTTTCCTAGCGGGCTGGTTTTCTAAGCCCTATTTTTCTTGGGTCATTTTAATGACTTATCTTTTATAACTGTGCTGTAAGGGGTTTCAGGTCCCCAGTTAAAACCTATTTTTACTAGTAATCAAAAACATAATCCAATGTTCTTGAATACAAAATAGACCATATATCATCAAAAAATATCATGTCACATCATGGAAGCATCATCACGCAGATATGATCAAAATAGTTAGCAAGAGTACAATCTACCATCTAAAATGACAATGATACTAGTAAGGCAAAAATAATGCATACTGCAACCAAATGCATCACACTATGCAATGTATAATCCCATCATATAGATAGCCAAATAAAAAAATACAGTCTAACTTGGATCAAAATAACATGGCATAAAATGCAACCATGATAGGCACTACACTTGCATCCAAAGAAGGCCATCCCATAGAGATTTTTCACAAAGTTATTAGGCCATCCCATAGAGATTTTTCACAAAGTTATTAGGCCATCCCATAGAGATTTTTCACAAAGTTATTGATACAAAACTAGCCACACATGTGTCACTAGACTCAATAAAGGAAACAAGGGATGTGACATTACCCCATAACAAGTGAATCTCATCCAAAAGAATTGTAAAATGTGAAGTGTCCAATGCCATAGATACAATTTGCAAAAGACCAAGAAAGAGCAATGGTGAACCATAGGCAAACAAGAGAAGCAAATCAAATGTGAGGAAGACCTCCTAGCAAAGAGGCCACTAACCACAAAACATCTCCAAGCAACAAAACCAAGGCTACAATACACCCTAACCTGCAATAATACCCAATGGGGGATCCAGTTGAACTACCATTGCCATAAGAAAATATTTTTTCATTTAATAAGTCATTTAAGATTTCTCCAAAACACTAATTATAACTCTTTAATGAAAACATACGAGAACTTAAAATTATATTAATAACTTGATAAATAAAAAAAAATATTCTTTAGTTTTTGGCCCTATGGCCAAAAAATATTTTTATATAACAAGTTTTACTTATCAAATTTTGTGGGGTTTACCATTTTACCAATTTGATAGAACTATTTTTCTTATTTTTAATTTTTTTTTCTCAAATCATTTAATTTGTAAAACTTGTATACATTTTAGTCATAATTTGTAAAACTTGTATACATTTTAGTAATGTTCAATAGCCATAAGATACAATGTCTTATTGCTTGGATACAAATAATCTACACTAAAACTTGTAAACTACATTTATGGCTCCATTTGAGCTTAGCTTGTGTCACATCGATCTTCTTGGCGGTTTTCCATGAATGCAGAGCTTAGCATCTGCGGAGTTCCAAGTGCCATCTTCCCTTCCAGCATACGCACAACTTGTTCCATGCTTGGCCTCTTCTCCTCCTTTTCTATGCATAACAACCCTACAATGCCCGCTCTTTTCACTTCTTCAATATCTGCTTCCGCTGCAATACTTTCTTCCACTATATTAATTGTCTTGGTAAATTTTGGTTCCAGCCCATGCAGGAAAGTAATACTGACTTGAATCTTGCACATTAAAATCTAGACTTCTTCGACCAGAAATGATTTCCAAGAATGTAATACCAAAACTGTAAACATCAACCTTGCGAGTGATGGGAAGACCGGAGATCCACTCGGGAGCCAAATAACCTCTCGTCCGTCTCGTTGTGGTAAGTACACGGCCGAAATCTCTACCCACAAGCTTTGACAACCCAAAATCTGCCAACTTGGGTGAAAAATTAGCGTCCAGAAGAATGTTCTACGGCTTTACATCACCATGAATGATACGATCTCTACACTCTTCGTGGAGGTAAACTAAACCTCGTGCAGTGCCCAAAGCAATCCGGAATCTGGTCCTCCAATCCAGTACCTTTGGTTTACCTTTGGAAAAACTAGTGAACACTGAACAATAATAAATTTAGAGAGCTTTGGGCATGTAATCATAAACCAGCAATCGTGTGGATCTTTCTGCACAAAACCCACGAAGCCTGATGAGATTTGCATGTTGTATGTTGCCAAGAGAACTGATTTCAGCTCGGAACTGCTTATCATATTGTCCTAAACTAGACTCCAACTTCTTCACGGCCACAAGTGTACCGTCTGTTAGAGATCCTTTGAACACTAAGCCGAATCCTCCGCTCCCCAACTCACACCTGAAGTTCCTTGTGGCAATCTTCAACTCCATGTAGCTAAACATTTTAAGAAAAGAGTCTGAGGAATCCTCAGGCGTCTCTATTGGTGCTCTTAGCCGATACCTTTGCCACACTAAAAATGAAAAGATACTCAAAGTAAGAGCGAGAGCACTCACAATAATTACGATTTGCAGTTTGGTGCAGCACGCTGGTTTATGATACTTTGGAAGTGCAGAGGCAGCTACTCGAATGGAGACAGAAGATCTGCTGTGTGATGGAGGGTTTTGCATGTTTAGCAAATCTCCTGACCAGATTTTGCAAATGAAAGCAAATGCTGTGCACGAGCGACAGGCTCTCTGGCAATCTTCCTGCGTGGTTGCAGGGCACGACGAAGCTGAATCATTGGGCAGCATTACACCCGGCTCAATAAATTGGTCAGTGCTGCCATTTTTGGTATCGCAGTTTAATGGCCTTTCCCGAACACAGCCGCTAGATCACCAGTCTTGCGAATTCCAGGCACGCTCGTCTGCCGGAGAGAAGCAATCCACGCAGCTGCAAAACTGAATGTTGTTGGAGTTGCAGCTTCCGTAGGCGCCGCATAAACCGTATACGGCGCATTGATCTCTGGGTGAGTGGACACCATGGTCCATTTAGCGGCATTAAACAAAGCATATTCTTGTATTCCACCGGACATAATTTGGAGAAAACGCGAGATCCCTTTTAGCAATTTATAACTGAAATACAAACCAGAGCTTGTATTTTCAATGGTGAGATTGTAGTAGTCTCCGTTTATCATTTCTGGAACTGCACTGAATATTTTGCCATCACAACTTCCACTCTCCCAATACTGGACAGAATCTTTCCATGTTAGCACGAATTGCTCAGCTCGAGATGGATCCAAGGGAAGAGAGAAAGGCCAGGAGTGGGATCCATTGAGTTTTTCCAACCGAATAGCTTTACTCGTCCACCGAGCCTCATCCCGGGCAACAAGGTATCTACAGGATGGTCGAAACTCTGCCAAACAGTCTTAGATTTATTGTCACCGCAGAGCCCATGAAACCTTGATTGATACGTTGGCCGACCAGAGAGACGTGTCCTCTGCGTCAAACAGGCCCAGATTACCTCTATTTGACGGCGCCGTCTATACAGGTGCCAAAATGCACGTTTATTTGCATTTATTAATTAATATAAAAATTGCAGTATAATGATTTTACGAATTTTAATTTATTTTAAAAATATAAACAAATGATCTAATCAGATACATAGCCAAAAGTCTATTTGACAGCTTCAAAACGCCAGGCTTGCTCTTCGCAGGACTCTCCCTATTGGCCACCCAAACGATGATTTGCTCTGATATGTTGGCATACCAGATGCCGACATACCAGTTATTGCTTCCATTTGGGCTGAAAAATCCCAATTCAAACGTGCCATTCTTTGAAATTATTATCTGATTTCCAATAAGCGAGGTGCCCAAGGAAAGAGAATGTCCTCTACCAGTAGATAACCCGTCACAGTTGTAAATGATAATTAGTATAGAAAGAACGAGGATCATATATGCTAGAAGACCTTTCTTTCCCATTTCCGTACTAACGGTTTTATCGTATTAAATGAGTTGATCAAATTATATAGTAGAATCAGCGTCAGAACTCCGAAAAATAGTGTACAGTATGCCTGGATCTCTTCTGTTCTTAACGCGTCTGCTGGAGGAAAAGTACTAACCGTAACTCGAAAAAATCGGACACCAATTATCTTCACTCGTAAGATAATTATCTTGGAGGGTCATGTGTTTTGCTTGTAAGAATTTTTGCGTTACTGTTTCTACACATCTATTTAAGGCCTGGATAGAACTTGCTCCTCCGCGTGTGTTGAGACTGATTTGGCACCATTTGTGATAGCTTCTTGTTTCCTTGGCTCTGTGTAAAAATAGAGTCCATAGTTAGAATCCTTATGTTTCTGTGATGATTTTCATATATCTGCATCTCGTTTTCTAATTTAGTTTATTGATGTTTAGATCACATTTTGATTTCATGGGTTTTAAAATGAAACTTGTTTTAGATTACGCTGGGTATGAACTTGTCTCCTCGTCGTTAGAGACCATTGGCAATGGTGTAGTCTTATCCTGTGAGGTATTTGAACATGGTCCGCACTTCCATGTGGTGGCTTGAACATGACTCGAGTGTTCATGTTTGTATTGGGGTTGTCTTGGAACCGTTTGAAGTGCTTGTAAGACTTCCAGTTGTGATCAATCAGTTTGTGATCGTTGTTGCTTTATCATTATGGTTATCCACTTATGTCATTGGTGTTATGACTTTTGTAAAAAAACAAAAAAATATCATGTTTGATTTTTTGTTCCAAGGGTTCTTTTGGGAGACATTACAATTTTTGTGTTAAATATTCTATTATGTACTTAAAATCATAAATGTCAAACTAGACTCGTCATTCTAATTGATTAACTAGTTTTGAGAGCCACATATTTCAGAAATTAAAATTTTAACAAAGAATTTTAATACATTCCAAAAACAATATGATTCTTGTCACTAATCAAATCATGTTGATATTGTGTTTTTACTAAAGAAATAACATATCCTAAGATTTCAACTGCAAATGAATTCATGAGAACCATAACATTAATTCATGTTTATATATACATGCTACTGTAACCATGATCAACATGGACATGATTAAGGTGTTACTTTATACTAAAGGAAAGATCGAAATGTACAGGGTTAGAAAAAATACAACTAAATTTGGTGTGGCATCGATACCTAAATTTGGTGTGGCATCAATATCTATAATTTATTCAAAATAAATTGTATTTAGTAAAACTAAATTGCCAACAACGATAAAGAGACAAAAGGTAACACAAAACAAATACTTCTAAATACTGTTTCTTGTTAATTTGTTGTTAAAATGACCAAAACCAACATACTGAAATATCACTCTTCCATAATTAAAAAAATCAACAATATTTTAAACTCATTTCCACCAAAATTAGTAAAGATTGTTTCCTGATTCCTGATTCTTTGCATTATATTTCTGCGTAGATTGTTGACATTCTTACAAAGATCCAAATGCCAATTTTGCACGTTAAAATACTGTCGATTATGTCATTTTTTTATTTCGTTAAAAATGAAAATTGTATTTTGTAATTTTATTGGGTGTAAAAATAATTGTTTTAAATGTTTGGATGATCGATCTCATTTAATATAACTGACTTGTAGTTATCATGTGCATGCATTATTAAGCTCTTTTTAGCTTGAATAAAAACTTATAGGTAAACCATCTCAGTTTTTGGTGTAAACCTAACACCAAAAGCAAACGCCAAAATTGCCATTTAGAAATAGGTATCAATTTAAATAATAACAAAATATATTATATGTAGTTTTTTAATGAATAATTGTTTATTATATTAGATTTAATTAATTTAAAATAATTTAAATATATGTTTATCTTTATTTATGTTATTTAATTATATATATTTATTATTATATATTACATTTTATTGATTAAAAAATATTAATAAATATAATATATACTTCTATATATAATATTATTATATTGTATAAATAATAATTTTGTTAGCTATTATTATTATAATACTATTAAAAATTATATTTCATAAATATATAAAATTTAAATGTTTAAAATATAATATAATAATATTATACATCAAATAATATATTTAATGTTTATATTTTTAATAGTAGATAGTAAAACTATATATATAAAGATTTATGTTCGTTTACTTCTATTTATGTATAATTATCATTATATTATAATTTATAAAATTAATAAATATAATTTAAAATTATTAAATTATATTTTAATAAATTTTTAAATATTATTTCTATTTTTAAAACTATAACAATTATTATATTACAATTTATGATATAAATATTACCAAAATATCATATTTATTTTAATAATTTTATTATATTAAATAAATATTTAATCTCGATATATTTTTATTATAATAATATCAATTCATGGTTTCTATTATATATATTATTATATATTAAATTATATTATATTTTTTTTAAATGTAAATATTTAGAAGAGAGAATTTTGGGTGAGGAAGATGTACATTGGTGGTGAGCAAATGAGAACTACCATTATAAAAATAGAGATGTTTATGGAGTTGTTATGAGTTAATGTTTATTAATCTTTCACATGTTGACTTATTTATTGTTCGTGTAGAAGGGATGCAAATGAGAATGCCTAAAGGTGTTAGTAGTTACATGTTTCTTAATGCAAAATCTTATTTATGTGTAATTACAAATTATTGTGTATCTAATAACCATTCCTTAATATCTAACTATGTGACTAGTGATTTATATTAGGAGCTCATTTATTTTAATTTGAAATTTTTATTGAGAAAAAGAGTAAAATAAAAAGAAGACATATTTATATATACACTAGTGTAACATCACATTATAAACAAAGAGGAAAAAATTAACACTAAGAAAAAAGTAAAAATATATAATATATTTTTTAAAAACTATGAAAAATATTTTTGTCTTCAAATTAATAATTTTTTCTTAAAAGATTAAACTACTTTTATTTCATATAATAGACTTTTCTTCACTTAATATATGCCATCATAAAAAAATGAATAAACATCTTATCTTTAATAAATATTTTTTTTAGATTAAATACTTTATAAAAATTAATAATATTCTCTATAAAAATTATTATCTATTATCTAATATTAACTTTTTTATATAGCATAAAATAAAATAAAAAATAATTTATTTATTTAAAAATGTCTTTATTATGATTTATAAGTTATTAAAAAACAATTTTTGAATATTAATAAAATATTTTAACATAATATCTTAGAAATGGGTAAACTAGAACTTGCACCTAACACATGTTAGATGCACTTTTGAAATCAAATTTAAAGTCATAAAATAAAATTACATAGAATGATGTTGACCCGTCAACTGGACTTTTGAAATGAAATTTACAGTCAATCAGGATAATGTGAATACTTATCATTGCCAGTCAGCGTTGAAATCAAATTGAGTCCATCGCTTTCCGAGTTGCGTAAATATGACTTCCTCCGACCAGATATATTTGCTATTTTGAAATGAAATGAATATGCCAAGATGAATATTTGCTATTTTGACGGTCACCCCCTACCTGTCATAACTTTTTATGACGGTTTAGATATTTTGATTGTTAATTTTTTTAATTTAGGAATCATTTAATATATTATATAGAATTAATATTAAAAATAAGTATAAATTAGTAACATATAAAAAAATTAACTTTACTGAAATTTTTAATTGTGGTAAAAAGAATATAAAAGTAGAAAATAATTATAAATTAATAATATATGAAAAAACACAAAATAGCTAAGCAAGTTTCTAAAATTTATATATTTTCTTTTACAAATAATCTAAATAAATATGAACATGTAATAATCAAAATAGAAATATATATTTTGAAATAACACATTTATATTATATACAAAATAATATATTATCTATAATAAATTTTGATGGTTAATTAATAAATTCAAGTGTTATATTTACGGTTTTTTAAAATTTTAGTCTTTCAATCCATACGGTCTAATAATTTTGTAGCTTGTCATATACGGTTCAAAAGTGCAAAAACGGCCAATACAACCATCAAATTCCAGGCCTACTAGGGAGTGGGCGGAAAAAATGTCACAACATCAATTCTTCAAAGTGCCGAATTGGACTCCACTTTTAATACAATTCCTTTCCATAATAACAACTCATTTACATTAAAAAAACAAAAACAAAAAAACTAGCAATTGCACCTTGGTGTGGAATAGGTATGCTGAAGAGGTCTCGAAGGTCAATTAGAAAATTTTTGGTCTCATTTATTTTTATACATTTATGTAATGGATATGGACAATTGGTTGTCCATGTGACATCAAATCAATTAGGCATCCACTAATAGACATCCCAACATGACAAATATAAAGTCCTTTGATTTAGGAAGATAAGTGTATAATTAGATACAACCATATATTGACACAAATTGTTGAGTACCTATTCAATGTTCTCTGTATCAAAATCATTCTTAATTTGTCATAAGAAATTTTTCTATTTTTCCCTTAAAAATAACCTGAAAAAGTTTGCTTGCTAATTTTTAAAAAAAATATTATTTGAAAAAAATAAATATTAAAATCCATAAAAGAAACATAGAATTTCTAATAGAAACAAAATTCAAATGTTTAAATAAGGATAAACTGATTGAAAAAAACAAAAATTGATAGCATTTTTTATGTCATAGGAAATGTAGATGCATTAGAGATGTACTAATCTCAACTTTGTAACTTTGTATAAGCACATGGCTTCAAGAGTACCGAAACACAAAGAGAAAATAAATATCGAGCAGCCAATGAACTCCAATATTTATGCTCTATATTACAATATTGATTAGTATCTTGGAGGGTCATGTGTTTTGCATTTAAGAATTTTTGCTTTCCTGTTTCTACACATCTATTTTAGGCTCCATCTGAGCTTAGCTTGTGTCACTTCGGTCTTCTTCGCGTTTGTCCATGAATGCAGACGTTAGCATCTGCGGAGTTCCAAGTTCCATATTCCCTTCCAGCATCCGCACCACTTGTTCCGTGGTTGGCCTCATCTCCTCCTCCCTTTCTATACATAACAACCTTACAATGCCTGCTCTTCTCACCTATTCAATATCTGCCTCAGCTGCAACACATTCATCCACAATATTAATTGTCTTCCCCTGGTAAATTTGAGTTGCAGCCCACTCAGGAAAATAATACTTACTTGAATCTTGTACATTTAAATCTAGGGTCCTTCGGCTAGAAATGATTTCCAAGAGCGTAACACCAATACTGTAAACATCAACTTTCGGAGTGATGGGAAGGCCGGAGATCCACTCTGGAGCCAAATACCCTAGCGTCCCTCTCATTGTAGTCAGTACACGGCTGGAATCTCTACCCACAAGCTTTGCCAACCCAAAATCTGCTAACTTGGGTGAAAAATTACCGTCCAGAAGAATGTTATCCGGCTTTACATCACCGTGAATGATGCGATTTCTGCACTCTTCGTGGAGATAAACTAAACCTCGTCCAATGCCTAAAGCAATCTGGAATCTGGTTCTCCAATCCAGTACCTTTGGTTTACCTTTGGAATTACTAGTGAACAATAAGGAATTTAGAGAGCCATTGGGCATGTAATCATAAACAAGCAACCTTCTGGAACCTTCTGCACAAAACCCTCGAAGTCTAATCAAATTCTCATGTTGTATGTTGCCAAGAGAACTGATTTCGGCTCGGAACCGCTTATCATATTCTCTTGAACTTGAATCCAACTTCTTCACGGCCACAAGCGTACCGTCTGTTAAAGATCCTTTGAACACTGAGCCGAATCCTCCGCTCCCCAACTTAGACCTGAAATTCCTTGTGGCAATCTTCAACTCCAAGTAGCTAAACATTCTAAGAAAAGAGTCTGAGGAATCCTCCAACGTCTCTATTGGTGGTCGTAGCCGATACCTTCGCCACATAAAAAATGAAAAGATACTCAAAGCAAGCGCGGGAGCACTCACAATAATAATAATTTTCACTTTGGTGGAGCACGGTGGTTTATGATATTTTGGAGGTGCAGAGGCAGCTACTCGAATTGAGACAGTCCATTTGCTATTTGATGAAGAACTCTGCATGTTTAGCAAATCTACTGACCAGATTTTGCAGGTTCCTGAAGGAGAATTGAAAGCAAATGCTGCGCGCGAGCAATTGTGTAGGCAGGCTTTCTGGCAATCTTCCTTTGTCGGTGCAGGGTACGACCAATCTGAATCATCAGGCAACGTTACACCAGGCTCGATAAATTTGTCAGTGCTCCCATTTTTGGTATCGCAGAGTAACGGCCTTTCCCGAACACATCCGCTAGACCACCAGTCTTGCAAATTCCAGGCGCGCTCGTCTGCCGGAGAGAAGCCATCTACGCAGCTGCAGAACTGACTGTTGTTGGAGTTGCATCTTGCATAAGCGCCGCAGAAACCATATACGGCGCATTGGTCTCTGGGGTGAGTCCCCATCGTGGTCCATTTAGTGTCATCAAACAGAGCAAATTCTTGTATTCCTCCAGACTTAATTTGGAGAAAGGGCGAGATCCCTTTCAGCAAATTATAACTGAAATACAAACCAGAGCTTGTATTTTCAATTGTGAGATTGTAGTAGTCTCCGTTTATCATTTCTGGAACTGCACTGAAAATTTGGCCATCCCAAATTTTACTCTCCCAATACTGGACAGAGTCGTTCCATGTTAGCACGAATTGCTCAGCTCCAGATGGATCCAAGTGAAGAGAGAAAAGGCCAGGAGCGGGATCCATTGAGTTTTTCCAAGCGATTAGCTTTACTCGTCCACCGAGCCTCATCCCGGGCAACAAGGTATCTACAGGATGGTCGAACTCTGCCAAACAGTCTTAGATTTATTGTCACCGCTCAGCATGACAAAATTACCAGAATCTAACAGCAGAGCCCGTGAAACCTTGATTGATACGTTGGCCGACCAGAGAGACGTGTTCTCTGCGTCAAACAGTCCCAGATTACCTTCTTCGGAATGCTTCAAAACGCCAGGCTTGTTCTTTGCAGGACTCTCCCTATTGGCCATCCAAACGATGATTTGCTCAGGTATGTTGGCATACCAGATGGCAACATACCAGTTATTGCTTCCATTTGGGCTGAAAATCCCAATTCAAACGTGCCATTCTCTGAAATTATTGTCTGATTTCCAATAAGCGAGGCGCCCAAGGAAAGAGAATGTCTCCTACCAGTAGATAACCCGTCACAGTTGTACATGATAATTAGTACAGAAAGAACGAAGATCATATATGCTGGAAGACCTTTCCTGCCCATTTCGGTGCTAACGGTTTTATCATATTAAATGAGTTGATCGAATTATATAGTAGAATCAGCGTCAGAACTCCGAAAAATAGTGTCTGCTGGAGGAAAAGTACTAACTCTAACTCGAAAAAATCGGACACCAATTATCTTCACCCGTTAAAATATTTAAGTCAAATAAACTGAAATGTGAACGTTATTAATATTTAAAATAAAATTACATAAAATCAATTTGACACGTCAGCTGCACTTTTTGAAATAAATTTTAAAGTCAATCAGGATAATGTGAGTACTCATCATTGCCAGTCAGCGTTGTACTGTCTGATTGCCAGTTGGCGTAAAAATCAAATCGACTCCATCGCTTTCCGAGTTGCGTAAATATGACTTCCTCCGACCAGATATTTGGACGGTAATTGCGTAAATATGCCAAGATGACGCCAACCTTTTAGGCTGGGAAGTGGGCGGAAAAATGTCGGCAAAATCGACTCTTCAAAGTGCCGAATTGGACTCCACTTTTAATACAATTCCTTTTCATAACAAGAGCTGTCTACAGAAGGAGTCCCTGCCTTATGCAAAGAAATAAGATAAAGTATGAAGAATAATGTAATTGACTTCGGAGCAAGTTAGAAAGTAGTGTCACAACATATAACAACTACTTATGTCAAAAATGAGAAGAAAGGAAAAATATATCTGATAACATATAGTGGGTGTTAATAATATGAACAAGTTAGGATCTTTATTTGTTTGACAAAAATATTAATTGCCAAATAAAATTTCACTCCTAAATGCCATAACAACTATCAATCATGCCAATTGGTTAAATACAATCATGACTCATCTAAGAAAATTAACAAGGATAGATTAATATATCAGATAACTTTGTGATCATTGATGTGATCACATCTAGTTGGCATGAGTGTCCATTCATTCCTTGTAATCGATTACATGTATACAAGGCATTCATCACTCCTAGAGAATTTTGTTCTTTTGTCAATTAAACTAACCTTGAAACAAGAATCCTTACAACATAATCAATAGACATCTTTATGAAAGATAAAGAAAACGAAAGCATGATGACACAAAATAATGATAATAAGACAAAAAATTTCAACCAACATTTCATCTCAAAGAATGCCAATTTAAAATCCATGCATTTTGTAACCTTGATTAGGTTATAATTACAACTTAACAATAAGAAGAAAGAGGGCTTGTTTCTTAATTAATATCTGAAGTACCAAGAAATATTCATATATTATGAAGCAATAAATTTTAACAAGAACAAATATCTTCCTTATTAACACAACAAGGTATATATAAAATCACACGTGATAATCATGATGCCCTGAAAATTGTAATATATGAAGGAAGAAAAATTATAGTAGCTTCATTAGCATTTTCTCTGCATCCACTGCACATATACTTTTTTTTAACATCAACATCTAATGTTGCAATGACTAATAGTTATGGTTAGAGAGTAGCAAGCCATTGTGCATGTTACATTTCACAATGTCATCCTTAGTTTGTATTATATATTGCAAAAAGGCTCATATGTGAAGGTGATTGTTTTTGCACATGCGATGCATTGCGCACTACTGGCGGTTGAGGGTTGTACCAATGACGTTGGTTGGTGGCCTAAAGTGCATAGGAGTTGGTATGATGCTAGGTAAGCATTTTTTGGTTTTAGTGTGGCCAATTGTAATTCAAATGAGGATTTAAGTATGGATTCAGAATTATCATTGATTTTTAATCTAATTGTGGTTGTGTTTTGGAGATTCAATTGTTTCGTTGCTTACCTAGATATTGCAAGAAACAACATTTTGGAGAGAGGCCCTTGTAGATCCATCATTGATGTCATCAATGAAAGTGGATTGTGTTGATTTAATGATGTTTGAGCCCCTTGTCCTGCTACAAACAACATTCTTTAGTAGGAGTAATGGTGTTTGTGCTGATGCAAAGATTCGTTGCAATGTTGCATAAGCAATTAATGTGTAGTTTGGCACTGTGACTTGTAAATAGAAGAATTGAATTAGTTAATCTATAAGGAATTTTATTATGTAAAAAGCATAAAATTCAATTTGATCTTTGGTGGGAATAGCTTACAAAAGCTTCCTAACAAGGATTCTCCATCTTTGACATGGAGTTGACATTCATTTGGTGCTTTGCTATGTGTTGCCACTATGCCACCCAATGTTCCAATTGAGTAGTTTCTTAGAGAGTGGATAATTTGACATATAGTCGTGTCAGGCATGAGTTTTTGTTGCTTGCAGACTTTATCAATGGTTTGAATCTTTGTCTCTGTAGTAAGGTGGAGACAATAATCAACATCACCTCTTTCATATTGTGTTTTTTTCTTTATTGCAAAATTTGTTATGCAGACACTTGCATTGGGCAAGAGATGGGTAAGGAATGTATCAATTAATTGGTTGGTGATATTTGTTGTAATAGTCATTTGGTCATGTGTGTCCATGAGATTATGCACTATCTACACTTTTGTTGGGCTTGCAGGGTTTTTGGCATGACCAGGATTGTAAGTTATAAGTACATCACCTTCAAAGGCAAACTATGTTGTATAAATTTCAATTTTGTTGGATGCATTTTGTGCTTCCAACTTTAATCTATGATGAGGCAAGATTTTGTATTTTAGATAATGCAATAAAGTGAAAGTTGATGGAAATAATCTAAAAGTCTAAAATAATTCTTGCCTTTTTACTTGTTGCCTATCATCAGAGTTGTTGTCATCTTCTAGGGGGTTTTCTTGTAGAGTGGAGGATGTGAATAGAGATTTGAAAAATGCATTACAAAATTTAGTTCAACAATTGAATATGGAATAAAAAAATACTTGTAAATGTGTTTGTGTGTGTGCAAAGGGAAGAAATGTGAGCAAGAAGAGATAATGGAAATACTTTTTTGTGATTGTTGTCATTTTCTTGTTTACCAAGTTGTTAGATAGTAGAACCTTGATGTAGCCTAGAGTAGAACCTTGTTAATCCAATTGTCTGGTTCTAGTAAACATTGCAAAAGATAAAACTAGAAAAACCCAATAGTAGACATGTCACTAAAATTGTTGATTAAACAACTATTTAGAAACTTGCAATATAAAGCCAAAAATAATAGAGCTTTTTGTTGTGTGACTAGCATTTAATGGGTGGAAAAAATAACATAATATGGACATACAGTTCAACTCTCCTAGAAAATTAGAAAGGAAAAGAAAGAAACAAACTTTATATCTGCAAATGGACAGAAGACTAGAAGTAGGTCAATGGGGCTCAAAATATATTTAGTTCTAATAGAGAGGCTCAAAATATATTTAGTTCTAATAGAGAAATTTTAGAATAAAGAATGCTAGATTGCAAAAAAACTAATAAAAAAATCAAAATATGAACATAAACATTGCAAGCTATAGCCTAAAATAAAAAATTGTTAAAAACCCATAATGTAAGAGTTAATGAGAAATAGTCTTGTACAAGAAGGATGTTCCCAAGTATAATCCAAAAACCTTGCAACATCATCCATTATTGTGTAAAGTCCAACACAAAATCTGGCAAAGTTCATAAAGAATGTCTAGCTGGAGGTCTTGAGCTAGACAATCTAAGAGCAAGACATAGCACCCCTAGGACCATTCTTGCAAACATTTAAATATGATAATAAAAGCATCAGGATGCAATAAAAATGACACATCCATATTGAAAACCCATTTACATCCTAAACATGAAAATAATAAATTGCAACTGTTAATTTTACAAATAAAAGGTGACTTTATTGATTATAAACTAGGATACCTACATATTGTCTTTCTGTAGTTTGACAATGTAGTGTTCTTTTAAAGAAAGAATTTTTAAAAAGATCTATTATCAATGTTTTACTCCATTTTGAGAAGTTGAGGACTCAACTTATTCCTGAACAAATGAATTATAACATTATGCAAATCCTTATCATAAAGAAAAAGTTTAAAGTTTAGCTTAGGAAAATTGATACTGTAATTTCAGCTTGCTACACAAAAATCTAGGATGTGGTTAGAAATTGTCTCACCATGCTCGAGGCAATTAACTACTTGAGGCTTTGAAATAGTGCACTAGGTTACAAAGATTATATATATGAAGCCTCTTAAGGTTAACTCTATGGCATAGTTTGATTTCCCTAGTGTTGAACAAGGCCCCTAAATTTTGTTCATCTTTCCCATGTGGTTAGCCAGAAGGTTTTTGTATTTCTTGATAAACAAGTCTTATCTCTTGAAAAATCTTACATGAATTTACTTCACAAGTAGGGTGAAATTGTCACCAACAAAGATAGCAATTCTTCTATGCATTGTCATTGACCTTCTTTGTTAAGTTTGATATATTTATAAAAAATTATTTTCTTGTATTGAAAAGATTCACAAGTTTTTGAAGAGTTCAAACAATTCTAATTGTCAACAACTATGAATTCGCCATTAAGATATTCACAAATATGAATGACTACAAAAAAGAACAAATAATCATTATCTTAATAGAATAATAGTAACATAGTTCACTGTCAGGAGCTAGTAAGTACATGATCTGAAATAACTAATAACTGGTATTTAAAGAATCTTAACATCAGAAGCATCACCAATGAACAAATCAATGTCTAAACATTAGAAAAATAAATTTGGAATGCACAAATCAACTTTCCCCAATCTGGCAGATGAGGGTAAAAATATTATGATGGTAAAGTTGTCAACTAACTCGAGGCAGAGTCAAAATCCTTGAGATAAGGTTGATGTCTTTACTAGTAAGATTGATATATTTAGAGTTGAACTAGACAAAACCTGGAAGGTATGCCTTGATAGGAAGTAACCCACAATAATAGTATTTCTTTTGTTTATTTAGGTATCTTCTACAATATCTATATGGAATGATCCCTATGTGAAGATGATTGAACTATGGTAGGTTCTCAAGTTTCAACATCTTATATACCTGGTCAATAAGTTTTTAGAGTGCAAATTGAGTTGTATACTTTGAAGTAGCTAATCAGTTACTTTGATAATTTAATCTAACATGTTTTGTTGGGCAATGTTGAAGATTAATTAATCTGCAGCAGTTAACAATGCTAAGAGCACCAAATAGTGCATTGAGTTCATCTAACTCGATATTGTTGTGATAGGCCATATAGTTAAAAGCATCATTTTTATATTGTTTCTGCAATTCATATTTTGATTTAAATTTGGTAGGATAGATTTCAATATGTATTTTAAAGCTAGATTTTTAGGTCTAACCAAAGGCGTGTGACTCAAATTTAGAACCACTTGGCAAAGATTAACAATAAGATGTGAAACTCATTCTTCAGAATCTTTTTTGAAAAAACACTTCAACAAATCAAAAGTATTCCTTATTTCATGGGAAATTTGTTTAACAGGCATCAAAATAAAGATGAGGTCATGTATTGAATAGGTAGATTTGCCCAACTCATATCATACTGTTTACTTAGACACTAGGAGGCTTGTTATGCGACTCAAGTTTAAGAGCGACTAAACAAGATGAACCCTAATAATATAGTTAGCACAAAATGATTGAACAAATAGTTGGGCAATAAATAACAAAAATTGACTCTACTAGCCTTTCCAAGAGTTAAGCTTGTGGGTATTTGGATACTAGGAAGGTGTTGCAGTTATGGGAAAATTCACAAGGTATTTAAACATCACACTCAACCGAACGCAAGGCAAAACAATCTCAAATCTTGGTAAGATTTATCTTCCTTACTATACTAAGAGTACAAGAAACAACTGAATTTGCCAAATTTCAAGTTGGGTACCTGAAAACACCAATAGGATTCTAATTAGAAAGCTCCAGTCTGGAATATGACTTGGTGTTTGTTTTAGAGAAATGCCAGAGACATTTTTTGCTCAGATTCTGCTTCAATAGTACAGACACATGGAGTATCCATTGTGGAGTTTAGGATGGTTTTGAAAAGGCAATGAATTTATATGGGATATTTTGGGTGGTGAAGCAAGTGAGTAGGGGGATTGCTCTATTTTTAAAGAAAATAACATTCCCCATTCTTGCAATAGACATCCCATGATAGTAGACTTATTGGCCACTATTAGTAATAATGTAAAGATAGCAAATTATTGCAGGGGAGGGGTTTTGTCATCTACTGTACAAGGCCCACAGAAATCTGTGGTTTCTTTCAAGATGAGAATTGGAGCGATGATACTAACTAAAATAAATAAGTATAGAGCATAAGAAGTTTTAGCCTAGATCCAATTATGAGAAATTTCATTAAAAATACCCACAATTAGTCAATATTATAGAACAGGGTGTGGAAACAATGAAATTTGCAGAGAAGCAGAACAATTCATAAACCCAAAAGATATCATTGAGTGTAAATAAGATTTCCAATTCAGTAAGATAAATCATAAAAGGAAACGGGTGACATGAAATCACTTGAATCATTCCTCAGAACAAAAATAAGACATGAATTTCATTTGGGATAATGTGCCATGTGTTTCTTTACCTTATTTTGCTCTGGCCAATTCTTACAGTGCCACATGATGAAGCATTCACCTGAGAAATCAGTGCTTAAATTTCAATATTAACTCAGTGTTCCTAATCAAATCCCAATGTCAAAAACTGACGAATTGTAAAAACAAAATTGGATTGAGAAATGAGAAAAATGCAGGAAACATTATGTACCATTGGCATCTCTGTTGGGGGACCAGATGGCCACAAAGAGGGTTGAAACAACATCAACTCCCAATGTCAAGAATTGATGAATTGTAAAAACAAAATTGGATTGAGAAAAGAGAAAAATGCAATAAACATTATGTACCATTGGCAAGTCTATTGGGGGACTAGATGGCCACAAAGAGGGTTGAAACAACATCAACTCCCATTGACTGACTGCAGCAGATCCACATATTTCAGACCCCAAACCTTGTTGAAAAGTAGTTGACGCCATATAATTAGGAACTATAGAGATGTGGCTAACACATGAATTTGACTCAGCTAGATTATAACTAATATTAGTCATATGAACTCGGACATTAACATTAAGCTTTGCAAGGCATATGATCAAATCCCTAGAGGGTAAATCTAGAGCAAAGAGAGTTGTAGGATATGGGTGAGGTGGCTGAATGGTAGCCTTGATATGTCTATGAAGTTACGCTGAAAAAACAAGGACCTATCCTTTGGATATCCAATAGCCAAGACGTTGACGGATATTGGACCAAAATCTTAAAAAAAATAAAAGATCTATTTTTATTAATATACAGAATCTAAATCCCAATAAAAATGAATTCTACTATTACAACATAGTAAAAAATGTTAAAGCAATCATTATAATTCCCCTTGATATGAAATGGCAAGAAATTTTATATAATTCTTCTCCACAAAATAGAAAAATGCTTGAATTTTTTTTAATTCTTGAAGAAAATGTGTGCATTCTATAGTTAGTCCAAAACCTAGAAATATAAGATATAATTCTTCTCCAGACAATGGCAGAATGCATGATTTGTTTCAATTCTTGAAGAACATGCCAGCATTCTATAATTAGTCCAAAACCTAGAAATATAAGAAATAATTCTTCTCCAGACAATGGCAGAATGCATGATTTGTTTTAATTCTTGAAGAACATGCCTACATTCGATAATTAGTCCAAAACCTAGTATACAAGAGCATGGATATCTCTCACAGGAAGCAAGTCACTCCATACATAGATCTAGAAGATTTTAGATTATGTGTTCTAATACCATGTTAAGTCTTCTAACCACAGGAAATAGATTCTAGAACAATTGGTTGGAAGAGAAATAAGCAATCAACTATTCTCCTCCCTACCACCAAAGTGGACTACAATTGATGTTTATAAAAATCTAAGATATTGTAGAAAATTGTGCCAGAGGCTGGTGAGGTGATCAAAGAATGTAGCAAAGAGATGGAAATTTTAAACTACATATAGAGAACAACAAAACTTGGTCTGATAGGTAAGCTTAATTACTTTTGCCTGATAAATATGGATTTTCGCCATGCGCAATTATGAATGGAAAATCTCAAGTGGCAAACTAGACCTAAAAAGATGATCTGGCTAAGACAGGTCTAAAACTTACATCTATGGACATTAAAATGTAATCATCTTACATAAAACAAATATAGTATTCAATTTTCAAATATAAATGAAACTTCTATTCCTACAACAGAATATTGAGGTCTTTAGATATAAAACTATATATTTGGGAAATGAATGTTGTTAAGAAGGCAGAACAGATGGCCACAAAACATAGATAAATGTTGAATCTGCTACAACAAAGGCCTTACTTTCCTCAACTGGTACATCTTTGAGTTTCTCTATATCACACTTGTTTCCAACCAGCATTGTCACAACATTCATATCGAAGTGCACTGTAGGTGATTCTTGCAATCATTTGTCAGTTTTCTATTGAAAAAATGAATTATAAAAAAAAGCCTTTTTGAGAAAAATGAGGTCATTGAGAAACCTAAAAAGAGTTAAAACGGTTTGTTAGATTCTGCTCCATATATGGTAATTTTCATTCTCTTGGGATGTAATTAACAACTTCCCATTGGACCATTCTATGAACACCAAAAGATGCCCCCATTGATATGGTAAACCATTGATGTTTTAGGCTTATGTACATGCTGTGAATTACATATAGATTTTTCTATTATCAGTAAATATCCCTAACAATCTATGTATATCCTAAGTCTAAAAAATCTCAATAAGAAATGTTCAAAACATGATCTGCAAAAGGTAATATAACATTTATATTGCTAATAATTCAAACTCAGGGAATCTTGAAATCCTAAAATTTTGAGAAGAATTTGCTTCTGGTAGCTCAACTAATCAATGAATGCTATATTACACCCATGAGGCTTAGACCATTTTGAACTTTCTTGTCTCTATGTGGTAAGCTCCCAATAAATAAATAAAATTAATAGCTCCCTGTATTTTCATTTGAATTTTATTTATGTTTGAGATATCACAGTCATTGAATTGTTAATTCCACCATTTTGGTACAATTTTCATGAGTCATCTACATTTCTTGCTTCATTCAAAATATATTTGCAATGAACGAGCATCTGAGTTTCTAGGTCTTTTAATTTTCAAGCAATATCTTGCCTCTCAAAGTCATTTTTTATTTATTGTGAACTCAAATACAATTGTTTAGAAACTATTTTTTGCAAACTATTGGTATTGCAGAGTACATGGATGATGAGGACAAAAAAGAGTTACTAAATTCCTTGAATGATGAAAATTTGGATGGAAAAAGTCTGAAGGATTATGTGGCACTTGAATTGACATTTGTTAAAGCCAAACATGATGCAACTACTCGTGAGAGGAATAAAGAAATTATAGAATAAAAAATTGCTATTGCAGATAGGGATACAACTTATGAAGAGAGGGATGTTGCTATTGCTCAATGAGTATCTCATGCCTTGTTGTAGAAGACATTCCAAAAAACATGAGAACATAGATATTGAAGTAGACACTAAAAGGGTGAATCTGGGCATGTCATTGCCACACTGCACTGGTTCCTAGTGCATGAATGGGCAAGAAAGAAAGTTTATATGTATGTTTTTGGGAACCCAACAATGCATGGTTGTTCCATCACCTAGATCCATAAGTTATTCAATCCAGTGTTTAAAAAGGATATACAATAATGTCAGTCTCTAAAATCTGTGAAAATAAAGTAGCCTTCCATTGTGCGGAGACAAGAATTTAAAGTGATTGTGCTTTTCTTACAAAAGATGGAATCTACATTGTGTTGAATTCAATGCATAAGAAATGGACATATTTCCCTAATATTAGAATCTCAATCGGTAGGAGGGCATTCATGGTTCATTGAGAAAATCCTCAAGAGAATCTTGAAATTGCCAATCCAAAAATAGTAGAAACTTGGAATGTTTTGGGCTCACCAAACCAAACGAGACACGTTGATTAATATTTAGTCATCGAACCACACTATTACATTAAAAGAAAGCAAAAGACTAGTGAAAAGCTAGAACTATGTGAAATTTTTGCCATTTACTTTACCAATGTATCTTATCAAGTCATTTTCTCCAAAAGAAACAAAAATTTATTATTCGAGCTCGAGTTGAAATACAAAACTTTAAAACCCTAAATAAAGTTTCTTGGCCTACGAAAAGATTCTATTTTTTTTGAGTAAAACCCTCATAGAGTTTTCAGGGTATCCACAATCCGCAACTCTGCAATTTGCTAGAGACTCCTAGATTTCGTTGTTGGAGCTAGCATCAAACTTACATTTTACTTAACATAGCAATGACAAAAAAGAAATAACAAATACAGTGAGAAGTATTCATTTCAATAGACAATAATAAAATAGAGAAAACTGAGCTTACCCCAAAACTCCATTTCCTTCTTCTTTAATCTGACTAAAGAAGATAGAACACACCAAAAATCTTATCAATAATGGATGTGAAGTTTAGGGTTGAGAAAAACTGTAGGAGTGTTCTTGGGTAGAAGAAAAGCAAGGATGACAATGACACAGTTCTCAAATTCATTGCTGATATTCTATTTGATTTGGGTAAGTCTTTTATTCATTGCTTCTTATTGTCGTTTGTGGAAAAAATTGTGCACGCGCAACTGTGATTTTTAGGAGGGGAGATTTTTTCAATAATCAATAGAAAATGCAATAGAAAAATGGGCCATTATAATCCCCATTCATTCATTCATTTCTTAGACAACAACACAAAATCTACGATGTTGGGCAGACAATAAGAGAGAAACAACAATTTATGCAACCCTAAACACACATATTCTGGTGCAACTCAGTAGCAAATCCATGGGGGCTATCATTCAGCACCAAAATAGAGAAAAAAGAAAAATATGAGGTAAGGGCTACCAGTGTAAACATATGTCCAAATGTAGTAGCAAAAAGAAGGAACCCATTTTCAAAATTGCAGAAATATAGCTCTCTGTACCACTAAAATCACAAGAAAGAAAAGAAAAAAGACAAAATTTTAAATGACATAAATAGGAGAAAAATGTCAGTATGATGGAGAAAGAAATAAAATTTTCAAACTCTACTACCTAAAAGAAGCACGAATGATAGCAAATATTCACAAAGTATGAGCAACAAAGCAACAAACCTATAAACTATGAAAGTGAAAAGCTTGTCGGTAAATCAATCCATGGCGAGGAAAGCAGGAAATAAAAAGGCCAATTTCTGTCATTTGGAAAAATGTGCAATGTACACCAGTAGAAGACAGCTCAACATTAACTCACCCCGTACATACATCCTGAGGAAATGATGGGCCAAAAATTTGTAATTTTTTCTTATAAAAATCTTTAAAACCACTGGAAAAATTGAAAGGGCCAATCATAAAAAATATTGAATAATGGAAAATTTAACTTTAATAAAAAATATTGGCAACACTTTGGTTTAGACTATGTATTCACATTTTCCCAAAAGAAAATTAATAGGCATAAGACAGGTGAAAACACAAGTCTCCTGCCTATATGGCAGGGACTAATAAATGCTGAAGAGGTCTCGAAGGTCTATTAGGAAAATTTTGGCCTGAGATTTTTTTATATATTTATATAGTGGATATGGACAATTGGTTATTCATGTGGCAACAAATCAATTAGGCATCTACTAATAGAGATCCCAATATGACCAATATAAAGTCCTTTGAATTAGGAGGATAATTGTTTTTGACATACACTAATTAGATACAACCATATATTGACACAAATTGTTGGGTACAGGTATTCAATTTTGTTCTTATCAAAATCATTCTTAATTTGTTGTAAGATATTTTCTATTTTCCCCTTAAAAAATTATGTCAAAAAGTTTGCTTGCTAATTTTCACACAAAAATGTTATTTGAAAAAACAAATATTAATGTCCATAAAAGAAACATAAAATTTCTAGTAGAGAGAAAAATCAAATGTTTAAATAAGGATAAGTTGATTGGGAAAAAAAAATTTGATACCATTTTTTGTCATAGGAAATGTATATGCATTAGAGATGTACTAATCCCAACTTTGTATAAACACATGGATTTAAGAGTATCAAAATACAAAGAGAAAATAAATATCAATCAGCCAATGAACTTCAACATTTATGGTCTGTAATATTGATTAGTATCTTGGAGGGTCATGTGTTTTGTTTTTAAGAATTTTTTCTTTATTGTTTCTACACATCTATTTTAGGCCAGACTTGGATAGAACTTGCTCCTCCACTTGTGTTGAGATTGATTTGGCACATTTGTAATAGCTTTTTGTTTCCTTGGGTGTGTGTAAAAATAGATTCTATAGTTAGATTCCTTATGTTTATGTGATCATTTTCATATATATCTACATCTCATTTTCTAATTTAGTTTATTGATGTTTAGATCACATTTTGATTTGCATTTTAAAATGAACCTTACTTTGGATTGTGTTGGGTATGGACTTGTCTCCTCATTAGTGACCATTGGAAATGGTCTAGTCTCATCCTACATGAGGTTTTTGAATGTGGTCCGGACTCCCACACGATGGCTTGAACATGACTTGAGCGTTCATGCTTGTATTGGGGTTGTCTTAGAACGCTTTGAAGTTCTTGTAAGACTTCCACTAGTGATCGATTGCTTGGCAATCATTGTTTGTTCCTTATTGTTGTTTCTTTATCATTATGGTTATGCACTTAAATGCCATTGGAGTTAGGGCTTTTGTAAAGAAAAAAACTTATTCAGTGCATGTTTGACCTTTCGTTCCATGGGTTCCTTCACGGGGCATTACAACTTAAGATGAATACTTATCACATGTCTTACTCTATTGTGTTTTTGTATTAATATTCTATTATGTACTCAAAACCATAAATATCAAACTAGACTTGTCATTCTAATTGATAAACTAGTTTTGAGAGCCACATGTTTCAAAAACTAAACTTTTAACAAAGAATTTAATACATTCCAAAAACAATATGATTCTTGTCACTAATCAAAACAAGTAGATATTGTGTTTTTACTAAAGAAACAACATATCCTAAGATTTCAACTACAAATGAACTCATGCGAACCATAACATTAATTCATGTTTATATATACATACTACTCCTACCATGATCAACATGGACATGATTAAGGTATTACATTATACTAAAGGAATAATCAATATGTATAGGGTTAGAAAAAATAAAACTAAATTTAATGTGGCATCAATACCTATTTTTTTATTATAATTGTTAAAGTTGAATGTTCTATATTTCATCAAATTTCAAGTATTCTATAATTTAAATTCAAAATGAATTATTTTTAGTAAAATTAAATTGTGGACAATGATAAAGAGACAAAAGGTGACACACAAAACAAATACTTCTAAATATTGTTTCTTATTAATTTGTTGTTGAAAATGACCAAAACCAGCATATGTAAATATCAATCTTTCATAATAAAAAAATCAACAATATTTTAAACTTATTTCCACCAAAATTAGTAAATAATTATCATTACTTTCAAAATTTAGGAAAAGGTGTTGTCAAAATTTGGTTTAATATTTTTAACTTTTAAAAAAATATATTTATTTTTAAAACTATTTTACTAATTATAAAAAATGAAATATTAAAATATAATTAAAAATTATTAATCATTTATTGCATATGGTTTTGAGAGTATATTTAAATCTCAGATAAAGTAGAAGACATTGCATCATAAGGAATTGTTATTATGTACCATACAATATTATGATTATGTTACTGACTTGGGAACGAGATAAGGATGTTATTGAAATCTAGAGTAAAGGTGAGTAAAGAAGAAAATGACGTAGTTGTGATTAGTCAAACATTAAACCATATTTCCCTAACCAAAACTATTTTGTAGTTGAGTTGAGTTGGGTCCTCTCCATCTCATTTAGAAACAAGTGGAAGAGTTCTGAAATTTGATTGCAATTGTGAACATCCTTTGTTATCCGTGATAATTGGAAATTATTGTGACTGATTATGTCATGCTACTATTGGACAGTGCGCTATCTTATCTTAGTAGTCCCATAGATTAACATGATATGCATGTCACAATTAATATAGTGGTCTTTTAGTAATTTCTTCTTTTTCGAAAAATATGTAACTCATCACAACAATTGAATGTATTTCTAGAGATGTTCTTGAAATGATTTTTTCACTCAATTAAACTTTTAATGAAGTATCAATAGTTGAAAAAAATCATTTGGTATTAAAATATAGTTTATATACAACATGAACAATCTTGATGCTTTTGATAATCAAAATTCATATTATCTTTAATCTTTATATCAAGACAGATTGAACACAACAATACTATTTATCAACAATGAAATTTTCACAATCTATAATAGAAATATTGTGATACGTTTAGATAGTTACTATGTGACAATTTTTTTACATCATTATATTAGTGCTTTAAGTATTGTATTAAAATACGCCATATTTTTTAAAATATAATTTATATTCAACTTTAAGTGATTATAAATTTTGTTGATAATACATTTTACATCATATGACTAAATAAACATATATTTTGCACTCCAATGCATATGCATTGCATAAGAATAGTATTTTACCACATAACAATTCTAGTTTTGATGAGCACCATATTTATAAATGAAACACTTATATTGAATGATTATGGTAAAGTGATACGACCTAAGGGTTGGATGGATTGTATGACACTTTTGCTTTGGATATACTATTTTATGGAGAGTTTTTAAATTCATGGACTTGAAGAAGACATGTATAGAAGGGTTCCCTGGTGCAATCAGATTTTTATGAAACGTGTGGAGATGTATTCTCGATGAAGAGCTTCATACATGGTCTACAATGCCTTTTGGACATGTATATTTAAGGTAGATATAAAAGGGAAAGAGTGAGAGAGATAGAGGTAAGGAGTTAGCAATAGAGAGGAAGATAGAGATAGAGATGATATGGATATGGAGAAGAGGGATATGTAGAGAAAGAAAAAGGATAGATAAAGAGAGAGGAGAAAGGAGTAGATAAAGATGGTAGAGATAAATATACATATGGAGGAGATATAAGGAAATAATGAGAGAGGGAGAGATAGAACGATTAAGATAGAGATAGTAGTGATATACAAAGAGAGATAGAGAGAGGGAGGGCTACATGGATAGAGAAAGATAGAGATATTTGTGTGTGTGTGTGTGTGTGAGGAGAGAGAGAGAGAGAGAGAGAGAGAGAGAGAGAGAGAGAGAGAGAGAGAGAGAGGGAGAGAGAGAGGAGAGAAGAGAGAGAGAGAGAGAGAGAGAGAGAGAGAGAGAGAGAGAGAGAGGTATAAGAAGGGGTTGATGGAGAGATGAATGGATAAAGAGAGGGAGATGTGACTAGATATGGAGGGGGAGTGGAAGATAGAGATAGAGATGAATATATAATGAGGAAATAGGAGAAAAAAAGATGTAAAGATAGAGATAGATCGAGAGGTAAATATAGAAAAAGATCTAGGGAGGTACAAAGGGAGAGATAGAGAGAGAAATAGAGAGGAAAATTTGGAAAGAGATAGATGATGAGATATATTGATAGAGAGATATGGAGATACAGAGAGGATGAGAGGGAGAGATTAACAAAAGTATAAATACTTAGTTGACCTTCCCATACCTCTATGACGTGCCCATTACACACTAAGGTGCGATTTCTAATATTTATTTATTTTTTCAAAAATATAAAGAGGTAGAATCTAGCGCACTTGGTTGCTTTTAAGGTTGACCATCAATCTCATTTGCATATTACATGATGAATATTCTCTCTAAATTCATAGTCTTTTTCTCATGATGCACGACTCACCATATTTTCTTCCTTCTTCATGTATTTGCAAATCTTGCATCTTCCTCTTCTTACGTCATCACGACATATTATTTGTGGGACTAAATTCACACACAATTATCCTTTCTTTCCTAGTTCCTTGCAAATCAAAATGCACATAATTGTGAAGCTCCTTTCTTTGTATTATACTTCTGCATTGATTGTTGGCATTCTTACAGAGATCCAAATGTCAATTTTGCATGCTAAAAAAATTTTGATTATGTATTTTTTTTATTTCGTTATAAATGAAAATTGTATTTTGTAAATTTATTGGGTGTTAAAATAATGAATTTTAAATGTTTGGATGATTGATCTCATTTAATATAACTAACTTGTAGGTATCTTGCGCATGCATAATTAAGCTATTTTTAGCTTGAATAAAAACTTATGGTAAACCATCTCAGCTTTTGGGTAAACCTAACACCAAAGACAAATACCAAAATTGCATTTAGAATAGGCATCAATTTAAATAATAACAAAATATGCAGGTGCAGGAGTAGGAGAAGCAAGAGCAGGGACAAGGTTGTGAACAAGGGCATCAAGTCTCCCTCTGTTAAATCAGAAAGATCACGATCTCCATAGGGATGAAGAACCTCCTTCAAATAGATGGGGTAAAGAATGCTAGGCTGATGAAGTCGATCGTGATCTCCTGATACATGAACTTAGGGCACAGACGCTCGTGCAGAAAATGCGAAGAGGGGTAACCCTTAATAGTATCAGATTTCCACAATCTATATCAAATATTCAAGTGTGTTTCTGGATTTGATTGTGTAAGTTTTTAAGCATCGACGTTTTGGATCACACTCCACGATCCATCATCAGGAAGAGAAGTGCCAGAATGTAAAAATAAATTAGTAGACCCAGCCTATCTCAAGAGTTATAAGGTGAGGAGAGGGCTCAGAAAACTAGGCAGAGAGGAGAAGGAAAACATAAAAAAGAAAAAAGAAAAATTAGAAAGTACCCAAAGTTAGAACCAAAAAGATAAAAAAGAAGATTAGAA
>BSBK01001405.1:0-60891 GCA_027943335.1 Chamaecyparis obtusa | reverse complement strand
TATATATATATGTATATATATATGTATATATATGTATATGTATATATATGTATAGCTAAGTGCACCAAGATGGTCAATAGAAGGGGGGGTATAAGTGGCCACTTTTTTCTGAAATCAGGGAAACCTAAACTTCACATAGAGATTTGAGGGTCATGCACTCAAAACTAGGAATTGTGTAAAGAATCAGAATTGTAGTACTCTGAATCTAGTTTTTAAAATACTGAAGTTTTTTAAAAATGGATAAAATAAAGAGGGTCAAACCTCTCAGGGACAAAAAATTGTTCTTGATTTTTTCAGAATAACATAACCATAGTTATTTTCGTGCGCTTCACAAAATCTATAGTTTGATTTATTATTTTAAAAAATCCTTTTGTAGGATGATAGGTAAGAGTGATATCTAGTAGTTGTATATTTTTTTATAATCTTTTGTTGAGTATTTTTTTTTTATGAGTTTTTGCAGTGACTGTATCCTGAAAATTTGGTACTTTTTCATGCACTGGCCATAACATGCATCAATATAATACAAATTGAATTTTTTTTAAAAAAGTGTATATAATTTTAGCATTGAACAATAACATATAATTTATTTTGAATTTTGTCAAGTAGATCAAAAGTTATTAAAAAATGGTAGACATTTGTCTATGAGGACTGTGAAGACACTGGTAAAGAAAATTAAAGTTTACTATGCTAATGTTGTCCAAAAATAGAAAAAAATTATATGGTCAGAAAGCTTAGAAGATGTGTGAGATGATGGTAGTAAATTTAGAGATACCCACTTGATCATTTGTAAAGATGATGATGACAAAGTTGAGAAATCATGTTGAAAGAAGAAAAAATGTGTAAATGGACAAAATTGGAGGGGAAAATGGGCTTGCAAGCCTTAAGGTCGTACTCCAAACCTTTTTACCAAGACATAACCCATACGCGCTATGGTGTGAAAAATAACCCGCTCGGGTTTTGAAAACCAAAAACCACAATTTCAAGTTTTACATAACCCATATGGGTTATGAAGACATAAAACAACATTTTCAATTCAACATAACTCGTATAGGTTATGAAGACATTAAAACAATTACTTGTAAATGTTTAATATAGTACACATTTGTATAGATTTACATATATGATATGTTAATATGTAGGTATATATACATCTATATATGTGTGTGTGTGTACATACATACATACATACATACACACACACACACACACATATATATATATGTATGTATATATATATATATGTATGTATATATATATATGTATATATATATATACATACATATACATATAAATATACATACATATACATATACATATACATATATATATATACATATATATATATATATATATATACATATATATATATATATACATATATATATACATATATATATACATACATATATATAATATATATACATATATATATATATATACATATATATATACATATATGTATATACATATATATATACATATATATATACATACATACATAATATATATATATATATATATATATATATATATATATATATATGTATGTATGTATATATATATATATATATGTATGTATGTATATATATATGTATATGTATATATATATATAAAATATATTATATATATTGATATATATATATATATATATATACATACATATATACATATATATATCTACATATATATGTATATATATATACATATATTGGAGATTAGCAGTGTAGAAGAAAGTGTTTGTATTAGCGCAAGGTGGGATATTGAAGATCAAGCTATGTGGAGTCGAGTACTTACTTTATGTTGTGTCCTGTATTCGTGGTCAAGAGTACATATGGAAATTTAATTATTCATGATAGTTATGTGTAAATCAATGGAAGCAGTATTCAGACAGTATTCCTAAGAAGAGGCTTGTGGAAATTGGATGATATCTCCTAATCGGGATAGAATCTAGGCATGTGAGGTTGTACAATTGATAAAGACATGATGATAGTGATGTGGATGTGACAGCAAGGTCAGAGGTTGCATGAGTGAAGAATTATCTTGTTTGGAAGCTGACAATTTTATGTAATATTGTGTAACGTGTGGAATTTTTTATTTTGTAATTGGTTAAGCCTTTTTGGTTGACTCATTTGTAATTATTTGAGTGTGGTATAAAGGAAGGATTTTTTTCCTTTATTGTAAGTAGATATGAGAGATTGTATAAAAGTGAATTGTGGAATTGAGCAATATTTGTTGTAAGAGGATATGCGAAGTACATAGAGATTTGGTATTGAGATATGATGGGAGTAACTAGTGCGGTTTGGCATAGTCAGAGGAGAAGTGATAAGTTTTTTGAGATCAGTAATCTTTTGGTATTATTCTATTGAGTAATACAAAGATCATTTGGATAGTGTTTAGTGATCTTGCCCTTGAATTTGTTTGGGACAGTAGTTCCTTCTATCTTCCATAAACTCTAACAGGATTAGAATCTTCTAATAGGGATTCAAAGTCTCCTAAAAGAGATTCATATGTATTGAATGTATTTTATAAGGCTCCTGATAGAGTCCATCCTCTCAAAAGGAATTTTCATATTAGTGCATCTTTTGTGGGCATCATTCCCACTGAGGTTTACTCTCTGATCAAGAGGTTCCGTAGTTAACATATCTTGTTTTATTGTGACACTGTGTATGTTTATCTTTATATGGTTGTTGTTTATATTGATTACATGGTTGCAATATGTTAAAGAAGAAAATAATTGTAGCTATCTAATAATGTATTCACCCCCCCCCCTCTCAGTTATCTTTGTGAACTTTACTTTCTAACAATTGGTATCAGAGCGGAAAGTCCTTGAAAGAAAAGTTTAACAACTTAAGGAGATCCATGGTGAATCGTTTCAGGAAAGAAAGCCCTAATTTTGATGGAGTGAACTTTGACAACTGGAAAGAAAAGATGAAGACACATTTGTTATGTTTAGGACTAGGATACTAGTTAATCACAAAGAATGAAAAGACTATCATTGAAGAAGACAAAACTGAAGAATGTACTAATGAGGAGAGAGATATATTCATGTGTAACATACTTTCCAAAGAAGCACTCTTGTCACCCCTTCCATAAAATGAGTATAGTCAGGTAAAGTATCTAAGAAATTCTCATGAAATTTAGTTAGCTTTACAATCTACTTTTGAAGGTGATGAACATGCAAAGAGAGACAGATTACATAATTGGATATGTGCATTTGAAAATATAAGAATGATGGAAGATGAATTTGTTAGAAGTTATATTGGTAGAATGTCAGAAATTATTGCAAGTATCAAATCATGTAAAGGAAACAAGACAGAGAATGAAGTGATATGAAAAATTCTAAAGACATTAACTCCTGTCTTTAAGCATACGACGCAAATGATTGAGCAAGTTATACCTTGTACTGAGAACTTCACCGGAGAAACCCTTCTTGGAAGACAAGAAGATTGAGGAAGGAATTTTCTTTCTTGTGAAAAGAGAACCAGAAGGTAAGAAATTTTTTAAATGTTGGACTTGTCAAGAATATGGTCATTTTGCATCTAAATGTCCTAAGAGAGTGAAAAAGTATAGAAAGAACTTTAAACCTAGAAGATATAAAGAATGTTACTATTCTAATGATGAATAAATTGAGGCTAGCATGGAGAAATCCCAAAGTGAAAGTGATAATGAAACTGATGATATAGGATTTGTAGCAATAAAAGAAGAAAACTCTGAAACTAAAGTTAGAGAAGAAAAAGCTTTAGTTTCTCAAGTAGAAAAGAGATCTAATTGGATTATAGATAGTGGTTGTTCACATCATATGATTGGTGACATGAATAAATTCATAAAGTTTAACAATTATGATGGAGGAATTGTTAGAGTTGGAAATAATGCACCTTGTTTGATAAAAGGAATAGGATTTATTTCTCTTGATGGAAAGACTAACAGTAATGATGTTTATTTTGTGGATGGATTGAAACATAATCTTTTGAGTGTTAGCTAGTTAGTTGATAAGGGATATCAAGTTTGGTTTACTGAGAAAACTTGTGTAATCAAGGATAAGGATGGTAATTTGATTGGAACTGGATCAAGAACCAAAGGTAATGTATTTCAGTTGAATCCTGCTGAGATGACATGCTTGATTACTAAGATTGATGATAGTTGGTTATGGCACAAAATATTTTGTCATATAAAATTTGATAACATTGTGAAAGTAAGTACTGCACTTGTAGTAAGAGATTTGCCTAAAATTATGAAACCTACTAACATGATTTGCAAGGAATGTGTTATGGCTAAACATAAGAGATGCTCATTTCCTAGCAAGAAGTTTACATCAACAGAGAAGTTGGAAATTGTTCATACAGATTTGAGTGGTCCCACAATTAATAGAGGATTTTATGGTGAAAGGTATTTTATGATTCTTGTTGATGATTTTACAAGAATGATGTGGATTGCATTTCTTACAAAAAATTCTGAGGCATTTGATAAGTTTAGAGTAATTAAGACCAAAGTTGAGATTGAATTTGGAATGAAGATTAAATGTTTAAGATCAAATAGAGGTGGAGAATTTACTTCAAAAGAATTTAACAATTTTTGTGAAGTGAATGGCATTAAGAGATAGTTTTCAGCCCCTAGAACACCTGAACAAAATGGCATTGTAGAAAAAAGAAATAGGTTAGTGACTGAAGTAGCAAGATCTATCCTATTTGAAAATGACTTGGCGAAGACATTTGGAGAGAAGTAGTGAATACAACATTATATACAATGAACGGAGTATAAATTAGAGCAAACACAGACAAGACACCTTATGAATTATGGTTTCGACGTGCACCATCAATTAAGTATTTCAAAATTTTTGGAAGTAAATGGTATATTAAGAGAGATGATGACATTGGAAAGTTTGACCCTAGAAGTGATGAAGGTATATTTCTTGGTTATTCATTGAAAAGAAAAGCTTATAGATGTTTCAATAAAATAACTAAAACTATTGTTGAGAGCGCAAATGTTAAAGTTTAAATTTAGGAAAGAATGCTTGATTATGAATCAAATGAAGGAACTCATCCTAGAATTGATCAAGAAAATATTGTATTATTCTATGAAACTGAGAGTAAATTGCAGAATGAATGTCACATTAAGGAAATAAGAGAAGAACCTAAAGTTGAAGCAAGAACTGAGATAGTGACACCTAACAGGAATCTAGCTAGAAATCATCCTGTTGAGTAGATTATTGGGAGCATAGAAAAAGGAGTTTTGAAACACAATAAGGTACAAGAAGAACTATGTTTAATTTCTCAAATTGAACCTAAATCTACTGATGAATCTTGTAAATATGAACATTGGATTAAAGCAATGAAGGAAGAAATGGATCAAATTGAAAAGAACAAGACTTGGGAATTGGTCCCTAGACCTAAAGATAAGAATGTTATAGGAACTAAATGGGTATTCAGAAACAAGATGAATGAAGAAGGAGAAGTTGTAAGGAACAAAGAAAGAATGGTATGTAAAGGATAGTCACAACAAGAAGGAATTGACTATGAAGAAACTTTTGCACCTGTTGCAAGAATTGAAGTAGTAAGAATGTTTTTGGCTTATGCATCCTATAAGAAATTCAAAGTATATCAGATGGATATGAAGTTAGCATTTCTAAATGGAGAATTCGAAGAAGAAGTCTACATTGAGTAGCCTGAAGATTTTCCCTTAACTCATGAAGGAGTCATGGTATGTAAACTGAACAAAGCTTTATATGGAATTAAACAAGCACCTATAACTTGGTATGCAAGACTGGATAAGTATTTGATAAAATTAGGATTTACTAAAGGCACAACAGATAATAACCTATATATGAAATAAATTTAAAATGGTTTGTTGGTTGTAGTTTTTTTTGTTGATGATATTATCTTTGGAGGAGAAGATGAAGCCAGTGATAAATTTGCAGATGAAATGAATACTTAATTTGAAATGAGTATGATTGTTGAGATGAAATATTTTTTAGGATTGCAGATAACACATAAAAGTTATGATATCTTCTTATGTCAAACAAAGTACTTGAATGACTTATTGAAGAGATTTGGAATGGAGAATTGTAAACCGGTTGGCACACCTATGGTAACTGGACACAAGTTATCTAGCATAGATGAGACTCCTATAGTTGAACAAAAGAGGTACAGATCTATGATTGGAGGATTGCAATATTTAACTCATACAAGACCAGACATATCACATGTGGTTAGAATCATTGCAAGATTTCAAGTTGATCCTAAAGAATCACATTATGCAATAGTAAAAAGAATACTGAGGTACTTGAAAGGCACAATTGAATATGGATTGTGGTATGAAAAATCTGATTATTTTACCCTATGTTCATATACAGATGCAGATTGGGGAGGTAGTGTTGATGAAAAAAAGAGTACAAGTGGTGGAGCATTTTTCCTTGGAGGAAGATTGGTTTCTTGGCTAAGAAAGAAAAAAAATTGTATTTCACAGAGATAGCAGAAGTAGAATATGTAGCAGTAGCAAACAATTGTAACCAGATTATATGGATGAAACAAATGTTGAAGGATATTGGAATAAAATTTGATGAGCCTATTTTTATACACTATGATAATACCAGTACATTAAGTATGTCTAAGAATCTTGCACTACATTCTAAGACAAAGCATATAGAAATAAAGTATCATGTAGTAAGAGAGAAAGTTATAGAGAAAGAAGTTAGACTTGATTATATAAGCACAAAAGAGAATATAAAAGATATATTTACAAAGCCCTTACCTAAAGATACATTTGAGTATCTGAGAGGTATGCTTGGGGTTATGCTCCAACCTACTATTGAGAAGTGATGTAGATTGTTGCATCAGTCCAGTGGTATATGAGCTCTATCTTTTTATGGATTGGATGTTGGTACTTCCTCTATGGGGGAGTATGTATTTCTGAGCCGAGTCATGAGGACTCTGGTGAATGTATTTTTTGAAAAGTGTCTTTTGACATTGAAGTTGTTGTTGACATAGTGATGTATGATTTGTCATTGATGTCAATGGGGGAGAAGGATACATGAAAAATTATCTATTGAAGAAAATTTGAGGGAGAAGGATACAAGCAATATAAAATGGAAAACTATAAGAATTAAATAGTAAAATGAAGCAAGATTTGATTGATGAAGAGGATTTGAAAACATTTGAGAGTAGTAGTGTTGCAGTGTTGGTATTCATCGAACATGGATGTTTTTTCATCTATGTTTCCATCAATGTCAATGGGGGAGATTGTTAGGAATGAATATTGAATATATCCTATGGGGGAGTATTCATAGTCATTCTATAGCATTTTTTGTTGCATTCATGACTGTGATTGTCATTGATGTCAACACAATGATCTATTGGAGATTAGCAATGAAGTAGGCAGTGTTTGTATTAGTGCATGTGGGATATCGAAGATCAAGCTATGCGGATTTGAGGAATTAATTTATGTTGTGTCTTGTGTTCATGGCCAGAGAGCATATAGAAATTCAATTATTCATAATAGTTATGGGTAAATCAGTGGAAGCAGTATTCAGACAGTATTCTTGAGAAGCAGCTTGTGGAAACTGGATGATATCTCCTAATTGGGATAGAATCTAAGCATGTGAGGTTGTACAAATGATAAACACATGATGATAGTGACATAGACATGATAGGAAGGTCATAGGTTGTATGAGTGAAGAATTCTCTTGTTTGGAAGCTAACAGTTTTATGTAATATTGTGTAATTTGTGGAAGTTTTTATTTTGTAATTGGTTAAGCCTTTTTGGATGACTCATTTTTAATTATTTGATTGTGGTATAAATGAAGGATTGCTTTCCTTATTTTTAAGGAGATATGAGAGATTTTATAAAAGTGAATTGCAGAATTGAGCAATATTTTTTTGTAAGAGGATATGTGAAGTACAAAGATCTGGTATCGAGATCTAGTGAAGTAACTGGTGTGGTTTGGCACAGTTAGAGGAGAAGTGATAAGTTGTTGATATTAGTAATCTTTTTTTATTATTTTTTTGAGTAATATAGAGATCATTTGGGCAATGTGTTTAGTGATCTTACCCTTGAAGCTATTGGGACAATGGGTCCTTTTGTCTTCCATAAACTCCTAACAGGGTTAGAATCTTCTAACAGGGAACCAAAGTCTCCTAATAGAGATTCGTATGTACTAAATGTATTTCATAAGGCTCCTAACAGAGTCCATACTCTCATGAGGAATCTTTATATTAGTGCATCTTTTGTTGGCATCATTCCCACCAGGGTTTATTCTTTGATCAAGAGGTTCCCTAGTTAACATATCTTGTGTTATTGTGTCACTATGTACATTTATCTTTATATGTTTGTTTTTTATATTAATTACATGGTTGAAATCTATTAAATAAGAAAATAATTATAGTTATCTGATAAATTATTCACCCCCCCCCTCTCAGTTATCTTGGTGGACTTTACTTTTTAACATACATACATAAATACATACATACATACACACACACACACACACACACACACACACACACACACACACACACACACATACATATATATATGTGTGTGTGTGTGTGTGTGTGTGTGTGTGTGTGTGTGTGTGTGTGTGTGTCTATATATATATATATATATATATATATATATATATATATATATATATATATATAGAGAGAGAGAGAGAGAGAGAGAGAGAGAGAGAGAGAGAGAGAGAGAGAGAGAGAGAGTTTGGCACAATCTAGTCCTTCTAAACTTGGTATGGAAGGTGTTGTAACCAATTAGTGGTGTCTAAAAACCCAATCTACTTCTCTTAAATGCCTAAAGGCCTCTCACCAAATCTTCCAAAATGAAGACTTAGGGACACTAGCCCTGTTCTAAGCCCACTTGGGAAAAATTCACTAGTGGCTTCTTAGAATCCAACCAAAGGTTGAAACTCCTTAATTATGGTGTAAGGACTAGGAAGAAACCCTCATATTGACCCTTCAACTTCTAGAATTATCTGAACACTAACAGAGCTAGGAATCCTACTAAGTCTCCTTAACATTTTTTGGCTGTGCAATCTCTCCTTTGAGATGGAACTAGGAAAAATAATGATAGATTAAGATACCCTTGTGGATGATAAAAAGATCCCTAAAGCCTTAAGAGTCAGCTCCACTCTTGCAACATTTAACCCTTACTGAGTTCAGAGACCTAATTGGCTAGATTAGGCTTGGCTTCCAAAGAAAGTGGTCAAGGATGGGTTCATTGGGTTGGTTCATGGTTTTGGACACTTTCTTCAAAATCCAAATAACACAAATCCACCTTCAAACTGATCCCACTATTCAATTTACCAGATTGTACACTCTAGCACACATCAAACTGGTTGTATACATTGATATATTTAGTCTAGGGATTGATGCAAACACCCTCAAACCTCTGAGTCACACCCTGAGCTTCTGTAATCATTAGTGTTACACTCCTAACATGCATTTACAAAATGGGTGAGTAATTCCACTAGTGAAATTCCAAGTTAGGACTTCATTTGTAGCACGGGACTGGTTTGTGTTTCTTCCTAGACTGGTTATCTCAAATGAATTAGAACTTTTGTCACACAGAACCAAAAAAATTAAATTCAATTGGCTTAAAGATTAGGAACACTAAGGATTCAAATCATTTCATCAACTTTATCACAATTCACCATACATAACCATACAAGTCATAAATTACTCAAGGAAACTATTGGTTTCTCATTAAAATTCCATTAGAATTCATGTTACAATCATCTTACCTATTGGAGAGGCTTATAAAAGATCAAATAGTTTCATATGTGAAGCCAAAATGGTTCATAGGTAGTTGTGACTATTGGCCTTCCATTTTGAACCGCTCGAGAAACTTTTGAAAAGTTGCTCGAGCAACTTTTACATCTTTTTGCAAAATTTTTGCAATTTTATATTTTTGTACTCCTAATGACTTAGGTTAAGACTTTAACCTTCAAACCTAATAAATAATTCTCAAAATGATTCAAATTTACTAGAATCATGTCTAAAACATATAAAACACAGAAAAACACCTAACTCACCTATTGCTTAAGGACCTAAAATCCAAGTGGACTAAGGTATCCCAAGGCTTATAGGTGTGCCTTAGGGATCCTTGACCACACAAGTTGGATCCAAACCAAAAGAGGATGATCTCAAAGATCCATCCAATTCTTACAAAGAAAAAAATACAAAAACATGAGGATCATCTAGGATTTTTCCCTGAGTGCCCTGCACCATACTCCTCAAGGCAAAAAATGAACTCAAGTCTCCTAAGTTGGGATGTCTTCTAGTTTGAATCCAACCTTCTTGATAGCCTCAAGAGTCATCCAAGAAGCATATTCTATGGAATGATGTCTCTATTTGACTAATTATTCATAGTATGCAGTTCTCCTTATTTGTTTTGATATCCTCTTATCTAGGATGCACTCAATCTCCTACATGGGTGGCTTGGGTAGCTCTTGTATCTATTTCCCCTTTTGAAGACTTTGATCACTTGCAACAAAAATATCATTATCAAGACCCTTGTATGTATATAAGTAAGCCACATTAAAGATAGGTGATAGAAAAATATGAGAAGGTAATTCAATTTTGTATGCATTGTTTCCACATTTCTTCAAAATCTTGAGGGCCAATTTTATTCATCAGGAGCTTGGTGTACTTCTCCTCAGGTAACCTTTCCTTCTTGAGGTGAATCATGACCATGTATCCTACCTGGAAATGATCATCCCTTTTCTCTACATCTGCTACTTATTTGTACTTTCCTAATATATATTTCAGTCTCTCTCTAACTTGTTCATGGATATCCATCATGACTTCTACAAATTCATCAGCTTGGGCACTCCTCTAACCAATGTTTTGAAAATATCTTATTTCTAAGATATCCCTATGGTGAGAACCATACACAATCTGAAAATGACTAAATCTTGAACTCCTATTGACAAAATCATTATAGGAGAATTTTTCTTGAGGAAGAATAGTATCACATGTTGCTCCATACTCCTTAGTTAGGCATCTCAACAGATTTCCTAGGTATCTATTGATAACTTTGTGTGTGTGAAAATTGTACCTGATCTGTAGACACAACACTCAGTAAAACATTAGACGTTAACTATAATCAAAATCATGCAAAATTGAAATCTAATCTAACCAAGCGATTTACTGCCTTCTAATAGGTGCGAGATTGATGTTCTCAGATTGTAATCGAGATCAGTGACCTAGACGACACCTAAATGAAGGATTTGAATGCAATTGATCTAGATATGAGATTGAATGCAATTATTCTATTTTTTTGGTATTTTCTATGCAATAATAATGAAAACTTGATATGAATCTATGCTAGATGAAATTGATATGCCATGCTAATCTAACAATGATATGCAATATGAATGCAAAAATAAGATTGATCTCACAAAGATGTCGATTCGCAAGAGCTTTGATTCTTCAATTCCAATTCTCCAACGTGATTGTGCAAAAATATGAGATGAATTATGAAGAGCTAAAGCCTTGATTTTATAGAAATCCAGGGCTTTGGAGGTGCATGGGAAAAACCATAAATCACTCAAATAACTTAGGTTGATTTTTGAGTTATCTGATAATAACAAATAATTAAGTCACAAAAACATGCAAAATCTAAGCTTTAACTCAAAATAGAGTTTAGCTTTAATTGATAATTGATAGTTGTCTGCTTTTATGATTGTGCATGTTTTATTTATGAATTAATTTAATAATAAAGTGATTTATGCTCAACTTAACTACTTTTAAAAATAAAACAATTGATTTATGGGTTAATCAATTATTTAATCAAACTTTTATTAAAAACTATATTATTAAATAATGACAACTTGCTTTAATTAATTAAATAAGAATTTAATCAATTATTCATATGATATTAGATTTATTGTCAAAATTAAATAATACAATTGATAATAGATAGAATTAAATTTAATTACACAATTAAGTGGCAAATATTAAATTTAATTAATTAAATATGAAAAATATTCAATTAATCAAACTTTAGGATAAATATGATTTATTGCCAAATAATTATAAAATTAAAGATAATTATGATGATTAGGAATATTACAAGGAATATTCCCCGATACAGAATTTAAGATAATCAATTATGATTCGATGATGTTTAGATGTGCCTTAGATTAGGACTTTGATGTCGATTTCGTTCGAATTGAAGATGTAGGAGATTAATGAACTTATTGCCCATTTTTGGGGTATTACATTTTGCCCCTCTTTGAATTACTGTGCGAAGCGCAGTGGTTCAAAGATAGTTTGTGTTTGATAGAGATATGAAACTGATGTGAAATTGATAATTAATATGAGACAGAAGCTGATTGATATTGATTTGATATGAAGATAATAGGTCCTGAATGACCAAAGATAATGTTCACTATAACAAAAAATGAACCTATGATTGCGAAAAAGTGTCAAAACACCTGATTCCAAACCTTAGGATTGCTAAGAAGTGAGTGACCGGTTCTAGACTCGATTGTCTGAGCAGAACTAGCAGGTATCACATCTGAATCCTTCAGTTGCTAAAGAACCAAGGAAAGAACACTATGATCTGATGGTTACAAAAACTGATATAGTTTACAAGATTAGGAGAATACCAGATTGATATGGATCTTGATGAATCTAATATGCACCAAGTGATGATAGATTTGCCTCGAGCGATGAGGACTTTTGATGAATCAGTAACTAGACGTGATTGTTTGTCTTGATCACTGATGAAAGATATTGATAGACTTGATCGATAGAATTTTGATTTACAGACTTTGAATTGATGTGCAATACCATGCCCCCTTCGGGATGAAAATTGAAATCTGACAAGAAAAGTCAGCGTTGAGAGCTCAGAAGCATGTTGATTGATTGGAAAAGTGGTTATACACGTCCGGGAACATGTTCTGCATCATTTTGAGGTCCAAAAGACCAAATTTGACTAGGTTTGACCATGAGTTGACCATGGTTGATCAAGTTGAAATTTTGATAGTTTGATGTTAGATAATCAGTTAAGTTGAATTATGGATTTATGTGATGATCGAAGGTTGATTATGCAAGCAGTGAATAATATGAATGATCTCAGATTTTGATTTTGATCCTCAAAAAGGATTCTACTTGCTGTTTCATTGGAGGAACCTTCGTGTGAGATTCAGCTCTTGTTAGATTTGAAGTTGTAAGTGGTGAATTGTTTAAGCATTGAAGTTCATTTAGCCATTGTGAGATCATGCAAACATGCAAAATGCAAAGAGACATGCAAGATGAAATGCAACCTAAGACCTAGGACCTAGTTACTGATCATGTGTCAATTTGTTATCATCATTGAACTTTTAGGTAACCGAATAAATCAATACAATGCCCACTAGCCATGAAACCATAGACATATGAATATCGATTTGTATGCACAAGAATCAATACAACACCCACTAGTTATAGAACCATGGACATATGAATATTGATTTGTTTTTGGAATGTTGGATTAGATATAAGCACCAAAGGCACAAATGCCAGGATGACTTGAATATCCTGTCCATTTTGATATAGCAATTTGTATAAGCATCAAAACATAAATGTCATGATGACCAAAGTATGTCTTGCATTGACAAACACATAAAACAGCCAAGAGATCATTCTAAATCCAATGTGAATTACCCGTAGTGACCCTTTATCGTTCACATCCTTAGGCAAGATCGCGTTCCATAGTAGGAGAAAGAATTTACTTCAAAAAGATAATAGTTAGATCAAACGTCCTTGAATTTTCTGGGTATCAATGGTCGAGGTATGCATGGCCATCCAATTCGAGATAGAGGCTCTTACAGTCGGACACCATTTCAATCCAGAATTTCCAAAGTTATTAGATTTCACATACAAGCAGAAAACCAAGAAAAGATTATGCCCCCAGTCATCACTCTCTAAATCCTGTAAAGGACATCATTGAGGAGCTCGAAGGGACACAATATGCAAAAATCTCAATGTGAATCAGTAAGCATACAAGGAGATAAAAGCATGTAAAAGCATAGATTGTTTTCAGTTGAGTTTGGATGTTTGATTGCGTTGTTGTAGATGCAAAATCCTTTCTGGAGACAAGATAGATAGACTGACTCAACTTGAAGCTTCAAAGGACTCTGACTGGATAGGATACGTCTAAGATACATTGGAGGCCATAGGATATGACATTGATTTCCCCCAAGTGTTAAACATTGATAGGATATAGACACTTGAGCTAGTTGGTGTACAGACCGACTTATTGAAAATTGAAAATGTTGAAACAAATCGGAAGATATGTACAAACTAAAGCAAGAATGAAAGTTGGGAAAGACCAAGATTGTGCTGATAGATGGAGCATTTGGAACATTTGGCACCCATTTGCCGGGTTTTCACCATCTTGGCAGAGATTCTATTTTTGCTACCAAGGCCCCTATTTCCAGGTTTTCACCAAGGTACTTTTTCTTTTTTTCATTTTTTTTGTACTTTTCATTTTTTTCAATTTTTTTGTACTTTTGATATTTTTTGATTTTTTTTTTGTGAATCATCAAGACACCTATTGCTAGGTTTTCACCAAGATGTTCATTTTTTCAGGACTTTTTCTAATTTTTAAGATTTTTTTAGGACATTTACCAAGCACTGAATGCTTTAGGCGTAGAATTTCTTCAGATGGAGAACGTTGATTGGTTCTCGGAGCTGTTCTCCTTCAGTCATTGAGAGTTGATAGGCACTAGAGCCAAAAGTAGTAGTGATAACAAAGGGATCCAACCAATTGGGTTTGAACTTCCCCTTGCGTTCTCGATGTGATTGATTTTTAGGATTTTCTCTCAAGACTAGATCACCAACCTGAAATTCTCTATGTCTGACTTTCTTGTTGTAGCCTCTAGACATTCTCTTCTGATACACTCTGAGATGATCATATGCTGCTTGCCTGTGCTCATCTAGTAATTCAAGTTCTTGTAACCTAGACACTCTATAGTCTTCATCAGTGACAAGTCCATGCATTCTGATTCTAAGTGATGGGATTTCAACCTCAATAGGCAGTACCGCTTCAGACCCATAAACTAAAGTGAAAGGTGTAGCCCCTGTAGGTGTTCTGATACTAGTTCTGTATGCCCAGAGAGCTGGATTGATCATGAGATGCCAGTCTCTTCCTATTTTATTCACTGTTCTATGCAAGATTTTCAAGAGATTTTTGTTTGAAGCTTCAGCTTGGCCATTCCCTTGAGGATAGTAGATAGATGACCAATGTTGAGTAATCTTGAATTTGGCACATAAGTCATCTATGTCCTTATTTTTGAATTGTCCCCCGTTATCTGTGATTATAGAGTGAGGGATCCCATATCTGCAAATGATGTAGTTCAGGATGAACATAGAGATCTATTTCCCCGTTGCTTGTGTTAGAGGAACTACTTCTACCCATTTTGTAAAATAATCTGTAGCTGTGATTATATGGGTATGTCCATTGGAAGAGTGCGGATGGATAGTGCCTATGAGATCAAATGCCCATTGTTGAAAAGGCCATTGTGTAGTAAAGGGAATTAGATCTCTCCCTGGAGCATCAATCAAGTTGCCATGTACTTGACACTGTTGATAGTTTTTAGCAAATTTAATAGCCTCTTTCTCCATTTTAGGCCAATAATACCCAGCCCTAATAAGTTTTTGAGCTAACGTTAAACCATTTGAGTGTGACCCACATATACCCTCGTGGACTTCCTCTAATGCATGTTGAGACTCTTCCCGTTCTAAACATCTAAGTAGTGTACCATCTAGACCTCATTTGTACAGGTCATTACCAATGATGACATATCGGGATGTGGATCGGATAAGGTTTCATTTCTCAAAACGGTTAAAGGACTCAGGGATGATTTGGTCGTGTAGATAGGAGAACAGATTTTTGTAGCGAGATGAGTCATAACCTACAAAAGTGCAGATCATGCGGGTTTCAGGGGAGTCATATGCAGGATAGGATAGGGCTTCCACCAGGAACTCATAGCATAGCTCATGTTCAGGCTACTGTAAGAGAGTAGATAGTGTCGCCATTGCATCGACAGCCTTATTCTCCATTCTAGGTATTTGCTCAAATGTGATAGATATGAAATATTTCTTAAGATCATCAACCATTCTCTTGTAAGGAATGAGCTTTTCATCTTTGGTTTGGTACACATCATTGACTTGATGGATAACCAATTGTGAGTCTCCATGGATGTGCATCTCTATAACTCTCCACTGTACTGCCATTTTCATACCATTGAGAAGTGCCTCATATTCAGCAATATTGTTTGTGCAAGGAAACTTTAGTCTGAATGCTTTGGGTATCGAGTATCCTTGAGGAGTGATGAACAATATACCTACTCCAGATCCATTCTGTGTGTAGGAGCCATCAAAGAATAACCGCCATGCTCTAGAAGAGAGGTGCATGATAGAGGAATCAGGAAATTCCATTTGCATGGGTGTATCATCAAACAGTGGTGCTTCAGCTAATTGATCAGCAATGACCTATCTTTTGATAGCTTTTCTTTCAACATATTCAATGTCAAATTCGCTCAAGAGCATGACCCATTTAGCTAGTCTACCTGTGAGGGCAGCTTTGCTTAGGAGATATTTTAGTGGATCAATTTTAGCTACCAAATGAGTGGTATGAGCTAACATGTAATGTCTCAATTTCTGTGATGCAAAGATCACAGCTAGACATGCCTTCTCTATCATTGAGTAGTTCTTCTCATAGGCCACTAAAGTTCTACTTGTTAGGATTAACAAGGTAGAAATAACAATTATGTGCAAATATAACTAATATCAGAAAATAATAAACCACACAGAATAGAACACAAGACACACAGATTTAACGTGGTTCACCCAATCCCTGGGCTACGTCCACCAACAGTGAGTCCAATATTATTATTATCCAGTGATTACAACCTGATTACAATCCGTAATCCCTTACAGCCCAATTCTGCCGCAAGTACTAAAATCATACATCATGAAAATCCCTAACCCTAAGCCATATTATACAATATTTTCCTACTTTAGGGTTAGAATGAGTTATAATTAGTCGGCCCAAATAACCAAAAAAAGTAGTCGGCCTCAAAAAAAATTTCCTCGGGGGCTGCGCCCCTGAACCCCTGCTCTTGGGGGCTGCCGCCCCCAAACCCCCGCTCGGCCCCGAACCCCGGTAAGGTTGGGAGGAAAAATGTACAGTACTTTCCTGATTAGTCACCACAAGCTAACAATCTCCCACTTGGTGACTGATTAGTATCCACACTATACTAAAAAACCTCCCACTTGGAGACTGATCCTGTAGCAATACCGCTACCCACATGAGGCTCCCACTGGATTGAACCACCTTGGACTCAGTTGTTCCTTTATTTTGTTTAGTCTAGAAGACCAACTGAAGCTGAACATGAGTTCAACTTCTCCCTTGTTACTACCTTTGTAAACATATCTGCTGGATTATCATCAGTATGAATCTTTTCCAGCCTTAACTGTCCATCATCCAAAACTGATCAAATGAAATGGTACCGCAACTGTATGTGTTTTGTCTTTGAGTGGAAAGTAGAATTCTTTGCAAGATGAATGGCACTTTGGCTATCTGTATGTAGAAAATTATCCTTTTGTGGATGTCCCAATTCTTTCATGAAGAATTGAAGCCATATCATCTCCTTGGCTGCCTCTGTAGCAGCAACATACTCTGCCTCTGTAGTGGATAAAGCAACCACCTTTTGTAGTCGAGAAATCCAACTCACTGCTATCCCACCAATAGTAAATATATAACCTGTAGTACTCCGCCTGCTATCTATATCTCCTGCCAAATCTGAGTCAACATAGCCTTGTACAGTAGTAGTAGAACCCCCAAAGTGTAAACACTTACTGGATGTGCCTCTCAAATATCTGAGAATCCATTTGACTGCATTCCAATGTGCAAGACCAGGGTTACTCATATAACGGCTAACGACTCCCACTGTGTGTGCAATATCTGGCCTAGTACATACCATAGCATACATTAAGCTCCCTACAGCTGAAGCATAAGGTACCTTAGACATTTTAGTCTCTTCTTCTGGTGTCTTGGGACACATATCCTTAGTCAATTTCAAATGACCAGGCAAAGGTGTGCTGACAGCTTTGGCATTGTCCATAGAGAAACGTTGCAACACCTTCTCAATATAATCAGCCTGAGATAGAGACAATTTCTTATTTTTCCTATCTCTACAAATTTTCATACCAAGGATTTGTTTTGCTGCCCCCAAATCCTTCATAGAAAAAGATTTTGCTAACTGTTGTTTCAACCCCTTAATGTGATCCATGTTAGACCTAGCTACAAGCATATCATCAACATATAAATATAAAATAATGTAGCTGTCATCATCCAACCTCTTAAAATAAACACAATGGTCAGAATGACACCGACTATATCCATGCCCATTCATAAAAGTGTCAAATTTAATATACCATTGCCGAGGTGCTTGCTTCAAGCCATATAAAATTTTCTACAATCTGCACACCAAATTCTCCTTACCCTTGACCTCAAATCCTTGTGGCTGAACCATATATATTTCTTCATCCAAATCACCATGAAGAAAGGCTATTTTAACATCAAGCTGCTCTAAATGCAAATCTTCAGTAGCCACAATACTTAAAATAGTACGAATAGAAGTCATTTTAACAATTGGAGAAAATATCTCATCAAAATCAATACCATGTTTCTGTGCAAATCCTTTTACGACTAATCTGGCTTTAAATCTTTTTGTACCGCCATCCTCTTCTTTTATCTTGTAAACCCATTTATTCTGTAAAGCCCTTTTACCTGCAGGTAACTTACATAAATCCCATGTCTGATTTTTCAGCAAAGAGTCCATTTCATCTGTCATTGCAGACTCCCACTGAAGCTTTGTATCCACCTGCACAGCTTCATTATAACATTCAGGTTCACCACCATTTGTTAACAAAATAGAATACAAAGATGGAGAAAATCTTTTTGGAGGTCTACTTAGCCTTGTGGACCATCTAACACTCACTAGGGTGTGTGGTATTTGTTGTTGCTGTTGTTGCGGAGCATAAGGAACTACTGGAACATGAACTTGTGGAGTATCATCCAGTACTACATAGTCATTTTCTTTCTTCTCATGCTGCAGCAACAGATCTTTGTACAATACTTTCTCATTGAATATGACATCCCTACTTCTTACAATTTTATGATTTTCAAAATCCCAAAGCCTATAACCAAATTCATCAATGCCATACCCAACAAATACACATTTCTTTGACTTAGCTTCCAGCTTGGTTCTATTTTCAGAATCTATAAGTGCAAAAGCTTCACAACCAAAGGTTTTGAGAAAAGAATAACTCACCTTCTTACCACTCCATGCTTCCTCTGGAATACCACAGTCCAAAGGAGTAGAGGGGCCTCTATTGATTAAATAAACAGCAGTGTTCACTACCTCTGCCCACATATTTTTGGGCAGCCTAGCATGCAACCTCATACTCCTTGCACGCTCCATTATTGTCCTGTTCATGCGTTCAGCCACTCCATTTTCTTGTGGAGTCCTTGGTATAGTTTTCTGCCTACGAATACCATTAGAGGAACAATATTCTTCAAATTCTGTGCTGCAATACTCACCACCATTATCAGATTTGAGACATTTTAACTTTTTACCAGTCTCATTCTCAACCAAGAATTTCCATTTCTTAAAAGTTTGAAATACATCAGATTTCTGTCTAAGGAAATAAATCCATACTTTTCTTGTTGCATCATCTATAAATGTAACATAATACAGAGAGCCACCAAGGGAAGATACCTGAGCTGGTCCCCATACATCTGTATGCACAAGCTCTAATCTCTCATTTTTCTTTTCCTTCCCACTCTTCACAAAACTAACTCTCTTTTGTTTTCCATAAACACAACTTTCACAAAAATCCATATTGACACATTTCAGACCAGGTAAAACTTTCTTTGAATGAAGTAATTTCATACCTTTTTCACTCATGTGCCTGAGTCTGTTGTGCCACACTGCTATGTCAGAATCTACAGCAACAGTTTGATGTTCTTCCTGCTCAACTGCAGCCACTGTTCCTGAACATTCATTATCTTCTGAAACAATTAAAGTAGAAGGAACAGTATGACCTATACAAAGATATAAGGTGCCTACTTTCACACCTTTTTCTACTACTAAGGAACCTTTTGAAACCTTCCAATTTTTATCATTAAAAGTAACTGTGCAACCCTCATCACCCAGTTGCCCTGCTGAAATTAAATTCCTACTCAGCCTTGGAACATGTCTTACCTCTTGTAGTAGCCAATGATTCCCATTCTACAACTTAATCTTAATTTTTCCCTTTCCAACAATCTGACAGGGTTCATTATCTCCCAAATAAACTAGCCTGAAACCCCCTTGGACATAATCAACAAAATAACTTCTATGGGGTGCAGCATGAAATGAAGCCCCAGAATCTAAAACCCATGAATCATCAATACTTTCTAAGGACAAGAGCAAAGCATCCTCCTCAGATTTGTTACTTACCACATTTGCCTCCTTGTTTCCATCATTTTTGTCTCCTTGATCTTTCTTCTGAGACCAACAATCTTTCTTCTTATGACCTGGTTTTCCATAGTACCAGCAATCATTTGGCCCTTTAGATTCGGACCTCTTTCCCTTTGATTTTCCTCTTGATTTCCCATTATTTCTAGAGTTGTTTCCTCTATCTCTTGTTCTACCTCTGCTTTCTGTGTTCAATACACTACCCGATGTGGATGCCCCTGAGCTTTTCCTATGAATTTCCTCACTCAATATAACACCAATAACATCATCATACTTTAGGGTATTAGAACCAGAAACAGAATTACTAACAGCCATTACCAAGCCATTCCAGCTTTCTGGCAAAGAACACAAAATCAAGAGAGCCCTAACCTCTTCATCAAAAGTAATTTTAACTGAGGTTAATTGACTTGTAACTGTATTAAACTCATTCAAATGATCAGTAACTGATCCACCTTCTACCATTTTCATATTAAATAACCGCTTCATAAGAAATACCTTGTTTGAAGCTGAAGGCTTTTCATACAACTTCGCTAGGGTTTCCATCAGATCTTTAGCTGTCTTTGCTTCAGTAATATTGAATGCCACCGATTGTGCTAGGCATAGACAAATACTCCCCAGTGCCTTCCTATCCAAAATATCCCAATCCTCCTGAGACATTGATTGCTCTTTCTTGGCTACTCCCTCTAATGGCCGCCATAGATCCTTCTGATAGAGATAATCCTCCATTTGCATCTTCCATAACTGGAAGTTCTGCCCATTAAACTTATCAACCTTCAGCCTACCCTCGTCTGCCATTTCTCCCACTTAACCGAGAGACTCTCCCACTAACTCGTGAGACCTGCTTCAGAGAATAGATGAAAGAACGAATGAAATAACCTCGCTCTGATACCACTTGTTAGGATTAACAAGGTAGAAATAACAATTATGTGCAAATATAACTAATATCAAAAAATAATAAACCACATAGAATAGAACACAAGACACACAGATTTAACGTGGTTCACACAATCCCTGGGCTACGTCCACCAACAGCGAGTCCAATATTATTATTATCCAGTGATTACAACCTTATTACAATCCGTAATCCCTTACAGCCCAATTCTGCCGCAAGTACTAAAATCATACATCATGAAAATCCCTAACCCTAAGCCATATTATACAATATTTTCCTACTTTAGGGTTAGAATGAGTTATAAGTAGTCGGCCCAAATAACCGAAAAAAGTAGTCGGCCTCAAAAAAAATTTCCTCGGGGGCTGCACCCCCGAACCCCTGCTCTTGGAGGCTGCCGCCCCCAAACCCCCGCTCGGCCCCGAACCCCGGTGAGGTCGGGAGGAAAAATGTACAGTACTTTCCTGGATAGTACTTTCCTGATTAGTCACCACAAGCTAACACTGCTGATATAGTAGATGGCTCTTTCTTTCTTGTCTTCATCATGTTGCGCTAGCAATGCCCCCAGTGATGTATCTGTTGCGAAGACATATAATATTAATGGCTTCCCATGAATAGGAGGCATTAAGATAGGAGGATTCGAGAGATAATTCTTGATATGATCAAAATTCTTTGCACAGTCTTCATTCCAGGCAAAGGTCACACCTTTATGTAATGTTTTTGTAAAAGGTTGTGATATGTCTGCTAGCTGTGATATGAATCTTTTGATAGATTGAACTCTTCCTTGCAACGTCCTCATTTGACTGATATTTGTGGGAGGTTGCATCTCTATGATAGCTTTCACCTTAATTAGCTGGATGGACCTCAATACCTTTCTTGGAGATGATGTATCCTAGGAGCTTTCGAGAAGTGACTCCAAAAGCACACTTTTTAGGATTTAGTCAAAGACTAAATTTTTCCATTCTGTCGAGGATCATGCTCAAGTCTGTTAGATGTTCAATTCTAATCATGGATTTTGCCAAGGTATCATCCACGTAATCCTCCATTGTTCTATGCATCATATCATGAAAAATAGATGTCATTGCTCTTTGATATGTAGCTCCAGCATTTTTGAGTCCGAATGGCATAACATTCCAACAGAAGGTTCCCCACGCACATGTGAAAGCTATTTTCTCTTGATCTTCTGGAGCAATTTTGATTTGGTTGTACCCATAAAAGCCATCCATTAAGGAATACATTTCATAGCCCACAGTCATGTCCACTATCATATCAATGTTAGGTAGTGGAAAGTCATCCTTAGGGCATGCTCTGTTCACATCTCTATAGTTCGTGGACACTCTGATTGAACCATCTGATTTCGAAACAGGTACAATGTTGGAGATCCACTCAGCATAGTCTATGACACGGATGAATCCAGCTTTGAGGATTTTTTCTAGCTCTTCTTTGACTAAGAGTGCCGCATGAGGATGCATCTTTCTCAATTTTTGTTTGACTGGTTTTACCCCAGGAGAAATGGATAGATGGTGCATGATGAGATTGGGATCCAATCCTGGCATATCTGAATATTTCCATGCAAAATTGATCTTTTTTTTTGATAAGAATGTATTGAATTTCTGTTTCTCTTCTTCTGATAAGGATTGTGCTACATGTACCAATTGTGGTTCCTCTGTTGTACCCAAATTGATGGATTGAGTGGGCTCAATCAGAACTGGAGATCTATCCTGTAAATGACTCGGAAGGACATCAAATATCTCATCCTTAGGTGCCTCAGAGAGGTTTTCACCTTCAGATACGTCTTTTATTTTTACTTTTGTAGGATCTGAGACTGCCACAAAGTGGTTTTCACCCTCAGAACTCTTTTTCTTTTTATTTTTATTTTTTTGACTAAGATATTTGATGTCCGACTCGGTCATGCTGACGCTCGGTTTGCTGATGGAAGTCCTCATAGGCTCGACTACATTGAGGTAACAAGCAAGGGCATAGCCACTAGAAAAGGTGTAAACACCATGGCTTGGGTTTGTGGAAGTTTGGTCGATAAGATCAGGGCGTTGGATAGTTAAAGCAGGAAAGGCTTGGGATATGGTGTTCACGGATGGGGATATGTCATCATTGGTCCTAACCTGACGCTCAAGTTCAAAGGTGATATTACAGCTCAAAATGTTTAACTCGTGAATAGGCTCAATGTTATCATGGGAATCCTCTTCAGCCATAGGTGGATCAGACACGTTAAGTTCATTATTTTGCTCTAGACCTACATTGGGTTGAGATACATATTGGTGAATAACATCAATATATTTCTCTGTGATAAGCTCATCTTCTTCTGGAATGGCTCCCCATTCATAGTCATTTGACTCAGCTTCTGATTCAGGATCTCTAGGAAATCTTAGAAAATGTGTGAAATCAGGATGAATACCCCAAGAAGGATTACCCTCAGTCTCTGACTTGAATTCATATTCATGGGAATCAGTGTCAGAATAACTACCCCCTTCTTCTTGATTAGTTTGACTTCCTTCGAGATTGGCTGGTTCTTGTGGTGCAACCATCTCTTACGCTATAGTAGGTTCTTGTGTGTCTACTACATTAATTCTTCTAAAAGGATCATCTTTATCATCAAGAAGATCTTTGATCTCTTTAGGCAATTTTTCATAGGGGATGAGTTCTGAACTATCTGAATCATCATCTGAGGGTTCTGTCTCTTCTTTCTTGAGAAGGGGTTCTCCTGGTGCAATTTGTTCTATGACATGAGAACAACCACCTTTGAGATGATAAGGTCTCTTTGTAAAGCCTAAGCCTGCAATATCTTTGTTTGTTCTACCAGTATGTGAAATGGGTGTCACAAGACCCTTTCCTTTGATTCCTAGAGGTCCTTGACCAGAATATCCCATCTTGGCTATCAATTTGTTCCCTAGACCATATGAATTAGAAGGGATTGTAGGTGCTATAGATTCACTAGGTTGAACAATGTTAGATTCAGAATCCTCTTTGTATAGCCATGCAAGCACAGCTTCATCCTCTTCAAATTCTTGTTTGGATACTTGCTCTGCCACAAAATTTCTTTTGTATGCTTCCATAGGTTCCTTAGGTTCTGATTTAGACTGCTTCAAGGATTGTCCATACGACTTAGGTGAGATTGGGAGAGATGTCAGAGACAAGACTGGCTCTATAGTGTATTCTCCCATCCCATTTTCTTTGATATTGATCTCTTTAGCAATGTCTTCCATCTTGGATGTGGAAGCCACATTTTGTTGCTTGATGGAAGATTCTCTGTTATTAGGTACAAGCTTATCGGCACTTTCCTTCAATGTATTGCAAGTTGTACTCAGATCTGCTGGGATAGTAACCTCCACTCCTTCATAGGGAAATTTCAAGCATTGATGGTACGTAGAAGGAATGGCTTGCATTTCATGGATCCAGGGTCTCCCTAGAAGGATATTGTAAGCCAATGGTAGATCAAGCACCTGACATGTGGTATCTTTGATGACCAGACCCACTCAGATGGGTAAGACAATGGTGCCTTTAGAAGCTCTTTCTTGTTCGTCATAGGATTTTATGGTGATCTTCTTTTGAGGATCAATAGCCATCTCTGAGAATCCCAACTGTGTGATTAAGCTGTAAGAACAAATGTTGAGGCCTGCACCCCCATCTATCAACACACATTTGACTCGACGGTTCTAGATCAAGACTTCTATGTGTAAGGGCTGATTATGTGGGTGACTCAAAGAGTTGTCATCTTCCTCTAAAAAGGAGATATATTGCAGAGACATTAGATGACCAACCATAGTCTGGAACCTGTCTAGATCTAGATCATCAGGAACATTAGAGTCAAGCAAAGCTTTGTCTAGGATATCTCTGTGAGCTGGAGATATTTGAAGTAACTCAAACATAGAGATTTTGGCATTGGTATGTTGGAGTTGTTGGATGATGTTGTAAGATGTAGGTCTTGTATCCTTTGGATTGGAAGATTTCAAGGCAGCCTTCTGTTTAGAAGCAGATGTGAGATTGAAAGGTATCTTAGGGACATTAGATGAAGTTGGTGTTTTTCCTTTCAGATGAGCCTGAGCTTGTGATCTAGTAACTGCATTAGCTGAGGAATGATTTCTGTCTCTTCGTATAATCGTGATGACATTGCAGCTCTCAGAGAGACATGGTTCAACCATATTGATGATAGCATTGTTTCCAGGGTAGGCATAGTTGACTTTTGCCCCCATGTTAGGCTGAGAAGTGGAAACTCCCTTGCCATGTTGTGGAAATGGTTCTGTAAATGCTGTGTGATCATTATTGCTGGTAGGATTATCGATCGTGATGTCCCCTTGATCTACCAAGTCTTGAATAGTATGCTTCAAGTGGAAGCATCCATTAGTTTTGTGGCCTTTAGTCCGATGGAAAGCACAAAATTCATTATCTTTCCACCAATATGGTTTTGGATCTGGATCAAGGTTTCAGATTGGTGGTAAAGAGATCATGTTATCAGCTATCAAGGTTCTCAAGGCAGATTCCAAAGATTCTCCCAGGGGAGTAAACTTTCATTTATTATCCCATCGTTTGAATGGCTTCTTTGGAGATGGTTTAGCAGATTTTTGCTCTGAAGCTTCAATGGCTTTGGTGGCAAGGGTGAGATTGTAGGCCGGTGCCTTTGATGGGGTGTGGATAGTGTCAACAACACCATTAGAGACGATACCTTTGTTTCTATTCCAGCTCTTGTTTTTATCTTTTGAGCTAGATCCAGATTCAGACTTGTCCTTTTGAAGTGTGATTTCTCCTTTCTTGACAAGTACTTTCTCAATCTTGATTGCATTATCCACCATTTTATCAAAAGGTACATGATCTTGCATTTGTAATGGATAGTTGAGCTCTGGAACAAGGTTATTGATAAAGATTTCAAGTTTCTCCATTTCGGGAATTGGTCTAGCATATAGAGAAAACTTCTTTCGCCACCTCTTGAGAAAAGTTAGGAATGATTCCCCTGGATATTGCTTGAGGTTACAGATATCGATCATGGTAATCGGATGTTGAATATTGTAGGAATATTGTTGATAAAACAATTTAATCAATTCCTCAAAAGTTTTGATCGTAGAAGGTAATCTCGAAAACCATTGAATGGATGCTCCTCCCAAGGATCTAGGATAAAGATGCATCAGATAGGTCAGTTCATGCAAGAATTCCATGGAGTGCGTACAGAACTCTCTGATATGATCTTAAGGATCAGAGTGTTTGTCATATTTGTCGTACTTTGGCATCTCCACTCTTTTTGGGAATGGAGGCATATACAAGTCTTTGTCAAAAGGGAAAGGACAAAGGGCCTCCATGGATAATTCCTTGGGTTCCTTCTCTTTCTCAATTTTATTCATTTTGACCCAATGATTCACTCTTCAAGGAATCACTAACAATACTTGTATTCAGGAAACACAAGATATAAACATGAATGCTTTCAAACATGAAATTAAAGATGGAATGATTTAATGGTTTGATGATGAAAACTGCAAAACAAACCAGGACCAGTGCCTTGTTCATTGGGTAACAAAGTCATACAAACATATATTCGCAGAAAACCTTAATCCAAAACTCAAAGAAACCAAATGAAGTTCCTTGCAAATCACTTCTCTCACTCTAGTTCCTGGACATTGAATTCATATACAAACCTAAACTCTCAGAACTTGAACTCAAGACTTATTCTCTCCTTGAAAGAAACTCAAATTCAAACCCACAAATACCTTATAACTGGTATACTGACATGCCTTACAAATCAATACACAAGAATTAAGATCATGCATACAATGACATCAAACAAGAAATGAATAAGGATTCCATCATTTTCATTAAAATTTATTTGAGACTGTACATTTGCAAAACAAAGAAACACAGAACATAACACCAAAAGCCTACAAGCTACCTTGCAGTATAAATTTCAACATCCCCCTCACAATGGAGAAAAACCCAGAAATAGGAGAAAAGAGAAAATCCATCTTAGTCATTGACACTTGCTTGTCCCCAAAAATATTTGAAATTGCCAAGTCCACTTGGAAAACTTCCTCAAGAAGTTACAAAGCATCTCCAGTGGCAAAATGTGAGTCCCTACCTCTGATCTTGCAGGCCTCCACTGATTTGTATATGCGTAAGCTCGCTGTAGCAATTCTTTGTTAATGCGTGGGTCCTTATTGTCTTTGGCACTAGGTCTTCTACACCAATTCCATATTTATATGAACTCTTGTTGATATCAATCTTACTTGAAGTGCAATTAGCTCTGTGCATACTTCTACTTATTGCATCCAACTATTCAGGCATCTGCATATAGCTTTTCTCTGAATCAGAATGTCTTATGATATCACATGGCGCAATAGCTTCATTCTCTAAAGAGACTTGCATTTGTTTTAGTAATGGTTCACTTTCTAAGGTATCCTTAGCTTGAACCCAATTTACTTTGTTGCTATCAATGGAGAGAGCTATTATCCCATCATATTCAACAAAGGGAAAATCATCTAAATTTGTACTTGGCATTACTTTCATAATTGTGTCATTTTTATCCAACTTTCCTCGAGCAAACACATCCTTATTTTGATCAGAGCATGTTATTATGTCATTGTCTGTCTAAAACTAATGAAATTGTGAGAGCAAAGCTAGTGTGTACTGGAGCTACCCAACGTGTGCCACCATCACTCTTCTAACCATTGATGACGTTAGTGCCAATGGAGGGGGAAGACTCAACAGATGACATTTGTTCTCATGCATTGGATTCACAGCCCCACAGTAACTACATTCCAGCCAGATTGCATCATCAACAAATGTGATGGGGAGGGCACAAATAATGCATGGTGTAATCAAACCCTTGCATTATGTACATGCTAAAGCTATTGAACTTGGTGCTCCCTGCCATTTTTTATTCCCAACATTTGCATTGTCCATGTTACAAAAATGTTGTGCTGTCAATTTATTTTATAAAAAGACCTTTATACTATGGCCTGAGTTGGGTAAAAAATATGTTCTTTATAGTGTGTTGCCTGTCAGTCCATGGATGAGTTTAAAACCGTCTAGAGATATTGAGTATTTTCCAACATTATCCTAAAATAATGGAATTGAGGGTCATATATCCACTGCAATTTCCTATAGCCTCCCACTTTTAATGAGTTACGTTGACACTATCCTGGCCAAAACTTTCAACATTAATTGATTTAGCACCACATATGGAATTCAAGATGAAATCATCCTTTGAAAAAATCTAATGTCATTTTCCCTTGCTACTTATGATTGATCCATAAATATGGAGCTAGATACCATGTTTAATGTATGTTGCCTATCAGGAAAAGCAATACTTATTAGTATCTAGCTTTTGAAAGGATACACCCTAGAAGTAGATGGCAGTATAATTGCATTGCCAGTTTCACTACTATTTTTATTGGCAACATGAGCTAGAAGCTTTTTTAGAGGGATATTCCACTGAAATGAAAATGTATGGATTACAGTTTCAGTAGATGTACTATCACTTCCCATTGTGCCTTCTCCATTCATAAACACTTTCCATGACATCTGAGCCACAACTTGACTGATTTGATCTCCAACTGAAAATCCCCCTTGCGCATACACTCGGTGTCTTAATCTCAACACTGGCATCCTCCTTCCCTTACATGAAGAAGCTGACACTATTGAAAGATATGCATTGGTCCTTCTACAATCTTCATCATTGTCAAATATCACTAGCTGGCCTCTAGAATATGGCTTTAAAAACTGACCAGTTGACCTCGCAAGAAAACACCATCAGAGAGACAAGTTGACTTCCAACATCACAATGTGCTAACCAGAGGAGACACTCTCAAAATATTTGAGCCCAAAGATACACTTGATAAAAAATAGCCATTTATAAACAAACTCTGTCCGCACCACTTGAAATCACATAAGATGGCCCTGGAACTGGCTTTAAAAACTGACCCACTGAAACTTTCACAATCCAGAAACCTGAATAGTGGTTAGCCTCTATACAAGCTACATGATTCCATAATCATCTTGCTGAAAAGATCTCATGAAAAATCACAATTAATCAGCAAAGTCAGCCTGTCAATAAAATTTAGGATGAAAAATAGTGAAATATGCAGGAATTGGATTTGGAATCGAGCTGGGAAAATGATCAGATGGATTGGTGGGGACCTCCAAATCCACAGGTAAGTAGTCTTTTAGGTTTACAATATTGGACAACCTTCAATTATGCTAGATATTCAACTGGGTACAAATAGAAAGATTGCAAAATAAGGTACTCAGAATTCTAAACAATGCCTACTTAGAAAAATTAATAATCTACAAATGAAATGGCCCTGGTAAAGTGACCAAACAAGCATATGAGAGGCTAAAAATTGGCATGATGTCTGATTTCCATGTCTACAACATGATGCAATAATTGGCACCTTATGATCAATCACAAGAAAAAATATGAAATCATCCGAACAGGGCTTCCGACTAAAGTATGCAACTGTCCATCAAATTGTTAGAAACTGCATATGGAATCAGCTTGGCAAACTGGGAAAATGGATTTGAAGAGGCTTGAGCTTTGAAACATAAGCTTTCTAATATACATTTAAAACACTCCTAAAGTGGCGGGTCATGAAACATTTCTGGATGCAAGATATTCAAAGGCAAACTGGGCTACTTTACTCAATTTGATACTTAGGCAAAATAACAGATTTTGACAAGTGCTCAAATCAAGACATCGCGAAACAACTTGAAATTTAAATCTAATGACCTAGAATGTCTTCAAATGCCAAAACAAAGGTGACAAGCACTTGACAAACATTGAGAACCTCATAATTGCATCCAGGAAAATAGGCACAAAATCACCTATAAGGCCTTCAAACTGCAAAATTTTAACATGGTACTCAAAAATCCATGTTGGATTTTTTAGTCCCAATAGTGGCTCTGACTGTGGACGTATGCCCCATGTGGGCATGCAGAGAACCACAGAATCTCATGGTAGAAGCAGACCACCCTGAAAATAGGAAACCTACTTTTCACTTTTCAACTACATCTCAAAACTCCAAACCGGGAACCTCTTTCTTGCTTCAAAAACTAGAAACCCTTTATTGAAAGAAAAGATGACACACAATTGAAGGGAAAGAAAACAACTTTACAAACATGAAGCTTATTTACAAAGGCTCAAAGCCCCGAAACTAAAATCAGTCTTTACCTTGATCAAATAAATAATTATCATCTCCATACAATGGAGGCAAACTAAGATCATATGTTTCATCTAGCTGGTTAGAAACATCATGATTCACTTTCAGCATATCATAATAAAATTGATCAATAAAATCACCATTATCCAGCAAAGGAGAACTATCAGGAGGCCATGAGAACTAATCATTGTGTGACATTAAACCATCACACTCTTCATTGTCACTGCCATGCTGAAAAAGACAACATTGTAACGCAGCATCACGACTGGAAACACCAATTTTCTGATCATTAGTTTGCAAAATAGAATAAACCTTTTCTATCTCATCACTTTGCAAACCAACATAAAACTTCTCAAAACAAATTTCTAATTGCATAAATTCAAGAACATCTTGTTGACCACAAACTACATCAGCATCATTTAGAAAAGAACAAGCTTCGTTAGTGAGTGACTTATTAGTCATTAGCAAATCTGAAAATACACTTTCAGATTCACCACTTTCTTCAGCATCAAAATGTACACAAGAACCACAGTCAGCAAGCTCATGCAAATCTGAACATGCACTAGCACACTCATCATTGTATTCATAAAAAATGACATTATCAAAACCATGACAATGAAATGCACTTGAATCTTGCTGATTTAAAGTAGGAGAAGAGACATCAAGACACGTTTCACTCATCATGCCATTGTCTGAATCACTTTCATCAAAATTTATATTTACCGGGCATGGAATTCTGGAAACAAACTTAGTACCATACCTCTAAAAATCAGCATCCAAGAGACTTGAAATATACTCACAATTTAGCAAGCACTGAACATCACATTTCACTTCTTCATTCTCAATACTGATGCTACAAATCTCTTCTCCATCTGAGACTAGGACTGAATTTACTTGTCTCAGATTACCTTGTGTGAAGTAACCACTACAGGGACTATCATCTGCATAATATCCATGTTCTTCATGTTGACACAAAACACCATTAAGCTAAAACAATGAAAGATTAGCATCATGTTGAGAAAAGAGAAAATCTACAAGCTCAAGGAAATCACTATTAACTGAAGATTCATTTTCCCCTCCTTGACACTCATAAATTTCATCATCAGCACAATAACCAGCACTATAACCATCACAGAACTCAGCATCCCCAAATGAACTAGACTCAGCATCATTGAATTCTACATTTTTTAAAGAGTCTATCCATTCCTTAAGATTTTTTAGTGCTTCATCTTTTAAGGATGCAGTCCAACTGACCGATTCAGGCATGGAAAGTTCTAGGAACATCTCAGCATACTGGGAATCATGAAAATCTAAACCCACAGGAAGCTCACTACATGCAATAAGAAACCTCTTGTAATAAGACAATGTGGACTCTTCATTTCTTTCTCCTATTGCACATCTCAGCATCAGTATACAATTATGTTGAATTCTTTTATTTATCCAATGAAGTTCATCATTATAAATTTCTAGATCTAATTGAAAATTTTCAGATCTAGAAGCACCTTCTTGACTTATCACAATTGGAAACTCCATTCTAACACACTGACAAAACAACAAAGCTTATTCTCATGACAATATTTCTATCCAATTTCATGCAACCAGTGACTTCATATAACATCAACATATTTCTGATACTCTTTAACAACTGAATCTTCTATCCAGAAACATGGCATGAACTTTCAAACTAATTTTCCCTTCTCTTAGTGACTGATTCACCTATTTAGGGACTGATTTTATACTTTGATAGAAGATTACCTGTAAGTGCTGTTACTGGTGTAAAATACTGATCTAAAACCTTCCTCAAATCACCTTTAAAATCTTTGTAGAGCCACCACCTCTTTGTAGAGGACCAATCTCGAACCAACTGAGAACCTCTATCTCACACTTGGACCTTCGTTATCAGCAAACACAAAACAACTTCGCAGGATGCATTGTTTGTCAGGATAAAAAATACATTACAATCTCTTTACAAAACACTGATCAAACAGAGATTCAGAGTCGCCACTCACATTCAGTGAGAAAATATAACAAGTTGAAAAGAATAGACTCTATATCCAAACTAGACCAGACCCTGGGATGATTCATCCAAGCAAGGAATTGAGCATCTTAAACTTGCTGTCATTTATTTCTCCCCAGTAGAGTCACCAATTTGTTAGCCATTTTTCTTGTATCCCTCAACTCTAAAAGAGAAATATGAAAACTAGACCTGGGGATCTTTGTCCAGTAACACAAATCTACTTGTTCATGCAAACTAAGGGGCAAGAAAAGACTAATTGACGAGGATTTGATCCTCCTTCTACTTCGAGTTCCACACACTCAGGCGGGTGCACCTAAAACATGATAAGATCTTCATACACATAACTCACTAGATAAAACCCTTTATGTAGATGTGACCATGGATAGTTCTCAAACTTATAAAACATGGGAGTTCCAATCTCAACCAGTCTTATACAGGATCCCACCTATATGATCTACTAAGAACTAGGAAAATGGCCAATGTGATAACAAGGATAAGCTCCTTCTCTTCGATCTTTGAGCTTAGGTAGGCTAACCCAATGATTCACTCTTCAAGGAATCACTAACAATACTTGTATTCAGGAAACACAAGATATAACCATGAATGCTTTCAAACATGAAATTAAAGATGGAATGATTTAATGGTTTGATGATGAAAATTGCAAAACAAAGTAGGACCAGTGCATTGTTCATTGGGCAACAGAGTCATACAAACATATATTCACAGAAAACCTTAATCCCAAACTCAAAGAAACCAAATGAAGTGCCTTGCAAATCACTTCTCTCACTCCAGTTCCTGGACATCAAATTCATATACAAACCTAAACTCTCAGAACTTGAACTCAAGACTTATTCTCTCCTTGAAAGAAACTCAAATTCAAACCCACAGATACCTTATAACTGGTTTACTGACATGCCTTACAAATCAATACACAAGAATTAAGATCATGCATACAATGAAATCAAACAAGAACTAAATAGGGATTCCATTGTTTTCATCAAAATTTATTTGAGATTGTACATTTGCAAAACAAAGAAACATAGAACATAAGACCAAAAGCCTACAAGCTGCTCTGCAGCATAAATTTCAACATCCCCCTCACAATGGAGAAAAACCTAGATATAGGAGAAAAGAGAAAATCCATCTTAGTCACCAACACCTATCTATCCCCAAAAATATTTGCAATTTCCATGTCCACTTGGAAAACTTCCTCAAGAAGTTACAAAGCATCTCCAGTGGCAAAACGCGAGTCCCTACCTCTGATCTTCCAGGCCTCCACTGATTTGTATATGTGTAAGCTCGCTGTAGAAATTCTTTGTTAATGCATGGGTCCTTATTGTCTTTGGCACTGGGTCTTCTACACCAATTCCATATTTATATGAACTCTTGGTGATATCAATCTTACTTGAAGTGCAGTCAACTCTGTGCATACTTCTACTTATTGCATCCAACTAATCAGGCATCTGCATATAGCTTGTCTCTAGCTCAAAATGTCTAATGACATCACATGGCGCAAAAACATCATTCTCTAAAGAGACTCACATTTGTTTTAGTAATGGTTCACTTTCTGAGGTATCCTTAGCTTGAGCCCGGTCTACTTTGTTGCTATTAATGGAGAGAGCTATTATCCCATCATATTCAACAAAGGGAAAATCATCTGAATTTTTATTTGGCATTACTTTCATAACTATGTTAGTTTTATCCAACTTTCCTTGAGCAAACATGTCCTTATTCTGATCAAAGCATGTTATTATGTCATTGTCCGTCTAAAACTGATGAAACTGTGAGAGAAAAGGTAGTGTGTACTGGCACTGGCCAACGTGTGCCACCATCACTCTTCTAACCATTGATGGCGTTAGTGCCAATGGAGGGGGCAGACTCAACAAATGACATTTTTTCTAATGCATTGCATTCATAGCCCCACAGTAACTACATTCCAGCCAGATTGCATCATCAACAAATGTGATAGGGAGGGCACAAATAATGCATGGTGTAATCAAACCCTTTCATTCTGTACATGCTAAAGCTATTGAACTTGGTGCCCCCTACCATTTTTTATTCCCAACATTTGCATTGCCCATGTTACAAAAATGTTGTGTTGTCAATTTATTTTATAAAAAGACCTGTATACTATGGCCTAAGTTGGGTAAAAAAAATATTCTTTACAGTGTGCTGCCTGTCAGTCTATGGATGAGTTTAAAACCGTCTAGTGATATTGAGTATTGTCCAACATTATCTTGAAATAATGGAACTAAGGGCTGTATATCCACTGCAATTTCTTGTAGCCTCCCACTTTTAATGGGTTACATTGACACTATCTTGGCCAAAACTTTCAGCATTAATTGATTTAGCACCGCATATGGAATTCAAGATGAAATCATCCTTTGAAAAAATCCAATGTTATTTTCCCTTGATACTTATGATTGATCCATAAATATGGAGCTAGATACCTTGTTTAATGTATGTTTCCTATCAGGAAAAGCAATACTTATTGGTATCTAGCTTTTGAAAGGATACACCCTAGAAGTAGCTGGCAATATAATTACATTGCCAGTTTCACTACTATTTTTATTGGCAACATGAGCTAGAAGATTTTTTAGAGGGATATTCCACTGAATTGAAAATGTATGGATTACAGTTTCAGTAGATGCACTATCACTTCCCATTGTGCCTTCTCCATTCATAAACACTTGCCATGACATCTGAGCCATAGCTCGACCGATTTGATCTCCAACTAAAAATCCCCCTTGCACATACACTCGGTGTCTTAATCTCAACATTGACATCCTCCTTCCCTTGCATGGAAAAGCTGCCACTATTGAAAGATATGAATTGGTCCTTCTACAATCTTCATCATTGTCAAATATCACTAGTTGGCCTCTAGAATATGGCTTTAAAAACTGACCGGCTAACCTCGCAGGAAAACACCATCAGAGAGACAAGTTGACTTCCAACATCACAATGTGCTAACCAGAGGAGACACTCTCAGAAGATTCGAGCCCAAAGATACACCTGATAATAAATAGCCATTTATAAACAAATTATGTCCGCACCGCCCGAAATCACATAAGATGGCCCCGGAACTGGCTTTAAAAATTGACCCGCTGAAACTTTCACAATCTGGAAACTTGGACATTGGTTAGCCTCCATACAAGCTACATGATTCCATAATCAGCTTGCCAAAAAGATCTCATGACCAATCACAATTAATCAGCAAAGTCAGCCTGTCAATAAAATTTAGGACCAAAAATAGTGAAATATGTAGGAATTGGATTTGGAATCGAGCTAGGAAAATGATCAAATGTATTGGTAGGGACCTCCAAATCCACAGGTAAGTAGTCTTTTAGGTTTAAAATACTAGAAAACCTTCCATTATACCGGATATTCAACTGGGTACAAATAGCAAGACTGCAAAATAAGGTACTCAGAATTATGAACAATGCCTACTTAGAAAAATTAATAATCTGCAAATGAAATGGCCCTAGTAAAGTGACCAAACAAGCATATGAGAGGCTAAAAATTGGCATGATGTCTCATTTCCATGTCTACAACATGATGTAACAACCAGAACCTTATGATCAATCACAAGAAAAAATATGCAATCATCCGAACAGGGCTTCCGACTAAAGTATACAACTGTCCATCAAATTGTTAGAAACTACACATGGAATCAGATTGGCAAACTGGGCAAATGGATTCGAAGAGGCTTGAGCTTTGAAAAATAAGTTGTTTGATATACATTTAAAACACTCCTAAAGTGGTTGTCATGAAACATTTCTGGACACAAGATATTCAAAGGTAAACTGGGCTACTTTACTCAGTTTGACACTTAGGCAGAATAATAGATTTTGACAAGTGCTCAAATCAAGACATCACGAAACAACTTGAAACTCAAATCTAATGACCTAGAATGTCTTCAAATGACAAAACAAAGGTGACAAGCACAAACATGGAGAACCTCATAATTGCATCCAGGAAAATAGGCACAGAGTCACCTATAAGGCCTTCAAACTGCAAAATTTTAACATGGTACTCAAAAATCCATGTTGCATTTTTTAGTCCCAACAGGTTCTATGTTTCGGTGCTCCTTTTTCTTGGCATTATGATAATGTACATAGAATTTGTTACTTTAAGTTTTTGGGTTATTAAAATATCTAATGGTGCTATGTCTAAAAGTTCCTTTAGATTTGTGTATGGATGACTCTTCGTAACTATAATATGTATGCAAATAAATGTATATTAGACTAAAATATAGTAACTCCCAGTGTCGTTTCACTTCTTATAGCCAATCTGAAAGTTTACATTAATTAAGTTTAATGGATAAGCCTTTTATCTTGAGTATGGTTATCATATTTCTTAAGCATAGTTTATGGATTATCATTGTTTTAATGCGAGATATATAAAATAGTGTACTTTTTAGAAGTGCATGTAGTTAGTACTTTTAGATCTAGTATAGGTATAAGGGAAATGAGAACAACCACTTACGTTAAAATAGGTGGTATAGATAGAGGTAAAAGTATCTTCCTTTCTAGCACATAATTCTTTACTAGGAAAATATTCCCCTATCAATAGTTTTCAGAATTTCGGATTAACAAAAATTATTATATTATGGATATACTAACAAAGATCATAGCCAAAGCTCTGAAATTTCAAGATCAAGAAACATCTTGATGAACCATCATTCAGATGGGATAATTAGGGAACCAGCCCTAAGACAAGCACAATTTTTTTTATAGATTGACTTTAGAAGTAAGAAAAGGGACAAAATCAATAAGTGCAAATACTCGAAGGAAGGCTTACCAGGGACCTAAGAACTTTGCAGAGTAGTCTAGATTTAGCATAGTTTTGTATGAAGTGTGTAATTATATATCATGTACTTGATCCTCGAGAGTATGTCCTCCTGAAACTCTTATGTATCAGACTCCAAACTATGGTCCCAGGCAAGGCTGGAGGTTTTCTCAACCCTCCTCTTTCCTACCAACACTTGCATAGAGCGGGGTTTCTTTTCATTTCTTGTATCACTGATTTAATGATTAATAAATTATTGGCTTCGACCTTTTACCGATCACAAAAAATAAAAATAAAAATAATTATATTTTTGAATGGGCATTTGTTAAGAAGATTGTTTTTAAAAAAAATTTAAAAAATATATAATGGAGCGGCCGGGGGCCACCACCTTCCCTCACCCCTCGGCGGTCATGCACAAAGCACGGTATGCCTGCAACACGTTGTCGTGGCAGGGCAAGGTACACCTGCCATGTAGAGGCTACCGTGCACAGGGCATGGTACACCTGCCATGCAAAGGGTATCGTGCGCATGCACAAGCCTTGTGCAAAAAGGTAAGTGGACAGTGTTTTAAATTTTTTTTTTATACTTATATTTTGTTTTATATTAAACGTTATTTATAAAGTTAGTTAAATTAAATTAAATTTATTAATTTAAATTAATTTAGTTTATTTAAATTTTAATTTATTAATTGGTTTAATTAAATTTTGTTTATTAATTTGGTTATTATTTAATTTAGTTAAGATTTAGCTTAATTAAATTAAAAATTATTTAACTATGTTAAGTTAGAATTTATTTAATATTTAAATTGAATTTGTTTATTATTTGACTTAAATGGAAGTTAAGATTTAATATAGTATTCTTATACTAGTGACTTAAATGTATTCAAAATTTTGCTTCTAATCAACACTCTTGGATTATTGTATTTCTTTAAAGAATTATGGGCTATCTATACTATGATCTATTAGGTTGATTTTAAAAATTACATAATTTGGGTGCATTCAATCAAAATGAAAATGGTCTAAACTCTACCTATTTCTCATTTTAAGATGTAATTCATATGTATCTTAATTTTGGTATATATCTTAACTAAATGAAATAGGTTGAATTATTTTCCTATTGGCAACATAAACTTAACAGGTATTTTGTTTATAATGAAATTGGGCATTTTGTTCAGTGGAATCCTTAGGATGAATATAGGGAATATTCTTTCATTAAGGCATTGTTGTAATGTTTATGTTAAAGATTCTCTTAGTGGCTTTATGTGTTACTATACTTGAATGATTTTATGATCAATATGGAATTTAAATGCTTATGGTTAGAAATCAGTTTACCATGATGTGAGTGGTGTATTCTTCGTTCCTGGAGTGTGTTCTTTTCTTATTGTGATATCGGGCACTAGATGATCTAGGGGGAAAACAAAGGTCGAGGTATGTGTCAGTTGGACATGTTTTCGGTTATATTTTGGTGTATGTTTGTGTGTTCCAATTATCATCCCTATTTTGACCATTTGGGCTCATGTTGTGATGTGTTCTACTTCATATTCTATATAGGGGAATATGGTGTTGACTTTTTATGTCCTATCCTTGGGATCAGGAGTATGTTCTTTTGTGGACACTTGGAGAGTATATTTTGATATTATGGTTATGTGAGAACCAATGTGTTCATGTTATTTTGTGGAACAGTCCTGAGGGACATTATTATCATCTTGTGATCTATGTGAGATCTCTGAGCCTAGGGTAGTTTACCTAGATATGTAGTAGGGGTAGCTTGCAATAAGCATCATGGCCCACAAGTGGCTACCTATCACTTATTGTAAGTATCTGTAATCAAGTGATAACTTAATATAATTAAGGGGTATGTAAATGAACTTAATAAGATATGATTCCTCACCCATGCTTGAGTGCTAGTACAGACTAAGATGGGAATGGAGATGAGCTTGCCGCCTTGAGAGGTATGTCTAGCATAGTTAATGGCTTCGTCTGTATGAGGAGTCATTGATATGTGTATGGTCACTTGAGTGCCCAAATCCAGAGTGATTACTAGGACGAGACTCAAGGGTTAGACGTACATGATGACACATTGCTATGCATAGTCTAGTTATTCTACATGTGTCAGATGCCTCTGGATTCATGAGTCTTACCTATCACTATCTTTTGTACATTTTGAGTTAGAGAGCTTTAAGGATCCTCTTACTTAGTTTTTTTATCTTTTCTTTTATATTTTTTATCCAAGTGGGATGTGTTGTTACCTCCTTAGCATGGTGGGAGTGGACCATTTAGCTTCACTAGGTTGGGTGGTAGTGATTCTGTTACCATTTGAGACCTGACGTTCGTGTACCAGTGCTGAATGATCCATGTGGTAGTTGATTCTTCTTGATCTTCATTGATGGATTTGTAGTTTTTCTTCTTCTTCTTCTTCTTCTTCTTCTTTTTGATCTTCTATCTATGTATCAGTTATTCAGAGATATCATGTGTACTTATTTTGAGTTATTGTATTACATACCCTGCGACATGTGCAATGGATGTAGGTTATTATGGATACCTTGTGGTACTAGTTGTATTTATGTTATCTTATATGTGAATTTGATTTTATCTTCCATTTGATTATATGAGTTTTGTAATTATACCTAATCTAAATTAATTAATTAATATTAACACAATCTTCATTGAGGAACCCTTGAGAGTTGTAACCTATGTTGGTTGTTTGTATTAATGTGAGTAAATGGTAATTGCTTTCACATTGATGTTTATCTTGTATGTTAAATTTAAAAAAAATTATTCTACAAACTTAGATGCATGTTTAGGTTAAGTTCTCTTGGGTTCCCTAGCGGGGCATCACATAATGATTACATCTATAATAAATAATCCTTGATCTTGGTAAAACATTTAATGAATCCATTGTAACCATTTATATAGATAAATGTGCCATAACAGATTACTTATATGTCATTTCCTAGATTGCTTAGTAAACACAGTCAATACTACTTGGTAACTATATTGGTGCTCGATGTCCAGTGTGCTCAGTGTTTACTAACACTTGGTGCTTGGTATACTCTGATGCTCGGTAAAACTGCTATGGTGCCCAGTTAAGCCTGTTTCCATTTAGCTCTCGATACTTCCTTATGAATACTCAGTATGAAGTCCTATTTGTTTAACCGATTAACATGTGTAGCTTGTAGTTCTCCCTTTTACTGACTAATCAACATAGATAACTAACTTATCTAATTTGATACTAATGACAACACCTTAATATTCAAATAGAGATAACAATGTCCCCCCTTTTGAATTAGTATCAAAACTTGTAATGTATATACATCAATATATCTTTTCACTATCCTTACTTCATATATACATCACAAAAATTTCAAAAACCTCACATAACTCCCCCTCGGTGCATACTCCTAGTATGTATGTAGTACACTCAGAATATAATTATAAAATTTTTACATATAAATTATATTTCCCCCTTTTTGAGATTAATGCCAAAACTCAATAATATGTACTTACAACTTGTCAAAAATGAGCTGATGGGTTTTCTTCAAAGAAGCTAGAGGTTTTCCCATTCCTCTTTCAATTTGGTGAGAGAAAGGTGCTCAAGACCAACTTGAGCATGCATGTCAAAGATGTTCTCCAACACTGAAATCTTTGGTGTTGCAACTAAATCTTGTGCTTTGACAATATATCTCTCAATTATATTCTAGTGAGGAAGAAACTCCACTTGTATCTTGGTAATTTGATCACTTATTTTATCCTCCTGATTGCTCAACTCTCGTCTCAACTTCTTGAGTTATTGAAATTTTAGTATGTTCTTAGGAAAAGCATCTGTCTCAATTAAGGAGGCATTTGCACTAGCTTGGATTTCGGTATCCAGCTTTTTAATCTTGTCACTAATCTCAGCAGTGAAAATCTCCATAGTGCAAAGCTTAATTAACATTTGAATTATATTCTAAGTAATATATTTTACATCGATAATTACCTCAAAAAGATTTACCTTATTTATTGCTACTTCTTGGCTAATCATTTCTGCCAATTTGTCTTGTATTTTTTATTCTACCCTTTTTTCAATTCTTTTCTCTGCATCAATGTTCAAGGCGTTGATTTTGTGTACAAGAGTGGCAAGTTGATCCATAATCAGTATGTCTTCATTTATTTGGACCTTGGGGATAACCTATTGCAAGATGTCTCTTACATCCTCAAGAATTTGTTTTCTCTTACACTCTTTCTTCAGCTTTTCCTGAGCTAGCTTCCTTGTGCATAGTTCCCCATATTTTCTCAATTCTTCAGGGTCTAAGGTCCTGGGGTCACATTTAGGTATCTCAATTACTTCATCAAGTGTGACCAGCCCTTTACTATGAATTTTCTTCTTCTTCTTTGGCTCTTGTCGAGAAACTTTCACAAAAGGAATAATGTGCTTTACCTCAACACTCGGTGTTTCTTTCTTAGTTGACACATTATCTTTCTTCTTATGCTCCTTGGTAACCTTTGTGTTGCTTGAATGAAACAAAGCTTCTGATGTTATTTCTGGTGGTGTGGTCTCAGTAACCTTCGGGTCATCTTGGCCCTATGTCTTTGCCTCTTTTTTGTTAGGCTCTTTTATCTCAACAGGTGTGCGTGTCCCTTGTTCCCCTGATGTGTCCTTTAGTTTCTCAGGGACTAAGCCTTTGGGTTTCTCCTTAGAAATTATTTCAACTACTTCCACCAGGATAGGAAAATCACCTAGTATAGATCTTGTTGTTGACTCAGTAGTGAGTCCCTCATCTTGTGTTTGTGCTCCAGCAATGGTAACATCCTCATCATCTTGAATGTCATCGGGATCATTGTTTGTGATGTCCTCAATGAGTACATAAAGTGCATTATTGTCAATCCCTTGGATTTCAACTTGATCAAATGCATCCTGAGTTAAACACACTTCCTCGATGGCATCTTTTGTATTAGGTATCTTGGTATCTGATATGTCAATATTTTGTCTTGGTGCCAAATATGCATCATCTTTATGAATTCCCTTCCCTTTTCTCTTTAATTTCTTCTTGGGAATAATGGCTAAGGCCATCTTTTTTAACTCTTCCCGCGCTTGTATAATTGAAGTCCAAATAAGTTGACTATTCTCATCTACGTTTGCCACATTTTCATCAAGTATCTACAGTGTCTGGTTCTTTACTTGAAATCCCTTTGAATATTTGCTCATGAATTCCTCAATTTTAGAAATTGTCAATGTAGGAAATGCCAAAACTAGGGATTGTTCCCTCATTGTTTTCTCAGTATCCAAGGCGTAGGACCACTTCTCTAAAATTCTATCTTCTAATGCCTTGGGTAAGTATTTGGAAAACTCAATTGGTACTCTCTTGAATCTTATCATCATCTGTATAATTGCCTCTTCAATTTTATTTTGATCCTCAGTTGACAAGTGTTCAAACTGACTAATTACAAGATCACTCAATCTGCCATTTTCAATTATCTCTTCAGCTATTTCATCTATTGACTAACTCTAATTTACAACAAATTTTAATTGATCATTATCATCTTCATCATCATCTAAATCATATTTTCCTCTATTTAACTTTCTTGTTTTTCTAGGGACCTTAGTAGTAGATTTAGTACCTCTTTTCTTATATCTCTTTTTCAGTGTAGCTACAATTGGCCTTGTAATCTTTGCAACTCCTTTCTTTGATGGAGGTGATGCTACAATTATTGACCTTTCTCGTGCCCTTGTCTAAACTTCTAACTGCTTCTTCTTTGGATTAGGGGTAGTAGAAACTGGTTTAGATTCCACATCATTGTCAAACTCGGTTTCTTCACTGTTATGTAGTTTTTTAGAAATAAGTAACTGACCTTCGATGGCTACCTCAACCGGTGTACTCTCAGATAACTAAGCCTGCTTTAATTCTTTGACTTCTTTTTAATTTTCCTGATAACTAGGCCTACTTTAATTCTTCTCTTGGCCTCTTCATAGGTTCCAAACCTTTCTGCATTAACATCCTTTGGTACAGCCAACAAAGCTTTTATTGATTTAGAAGAAAAATCAATGTCTAATTTATATCCTATGGGGGATAATGATTTTGTCCTAGGATCCACAACCTTAATCAATGTGTGATTGGTGTCAACTAGAAAACAAATATCATGTTTATAATATTGTACTAGTTGACGTGGAATTCTTTATCGAGAATTCATTCTTCTTCGAGAATTCATTCTTCTTTTAAATTGTTCAAAATAATTATCTAAAACACTATTGATATTATCTCCCAAGCCTTTAATCAAATCTAAAATTTGCACTATAACTGGCTTGTCGGTTGACCAATCTGTATTACTGACCGACAGGGAAAATATTTGCACATAAAAGAATATGCAAACTAGTAGGGATCCAAACTTACATGTGTTAGATTTTTCTGACCAGATTGTCTTCATGTTCTCTTCAATCTTCTTCAAAAAGAAGCTCGGAAAGGTCCAGATGATATCCTTTCTTGACCATTCGATAAGATATGTCAATGGCTCCACATGGTACACTATTCAGTCTACTCGACTGATAAATCTTATAACCAATGACATGAGCTGCATATTTTACTTCAGGATCCTTGATTGTATTGATCTTCATAGCTCGGTCATCCCACTCGGCTCCCGTGTTCTTCTCAATTTTTTCCCTAGATGCACTACAAATTTCTTTAGCTTTATCTGTGGTAGGGTACCTAGTAACATCATGAATAATTTTCTTAGTTATTCTGACCAACTCATCCAACCAAAACTTTCCATCATGGAACTGACTAAGAACAACCCTAACCCAATCACTTTTGAACTTTCTTAAAAAATTTAGGGCATTCACCAAACCTAGTACTTCCAATTACTTGTAATCAGATTTTAGTTTACCATCTTCTCCACGTAGCCTCTAATAAGTTGCATATTAGTCAAAATCTCCAATTTCTCCTATCTTACAGTGAATGTATGATCGTACGTCCTTGACCAGTAGAACCCTAGGTGGGATGCTTGAGAAAACTCCCACTTGATCAATTTTTGATGCAACTTTGGGATGAAGTTTGTATCAGGGTTCGTTACATGTTGCGCAAACAATAAAATTGACTTACTCCTCTACAAACTTAGACTTGTTAACCTTTGATGTGGATGCCATAATTTCTTAAAATAGGGTTTCGGTATGTACGAATATGAACAACTCAGTAGTAGCAATACTTACATGAAAGTGTCGATGAAATCACTCATAACATTTTGAAATTGTGCTCAAATACTCTGAAAATCCATTGCTCAAAATCACTGTGGAAACTCTTTGCTCTTTGTAATCGTTGGTAAAAAATGAACTAAGTTCATCGTTTATTTATAACTTTTTTTCAAATTTCCACTTAAAACTTTTGCAATAAATGCTCGACCTACTCAAAGCTCAACAACAACTATCAAAATCAGCGAGTACCACAAAATACCAACAGCTTGATTAACACATACCTTTTCACTTGGTTAATATTGATGCTCAGTTAACCTTTTATAATAGTCACCGAGAGGTAATTCCTTACTCGGTTTAGCATATACCAACTGTAAACTCTTTAAATTCAAAAACTTATAAAATCATAATGCATCTTAATTCATGCGGATTTGGTATATACACATCAAATATAAGGAACTGTATGTAAAATATGATCAAATTGAAATATCAATTACATACAAACCTTTTTCAACTTAGGTGGAGGTGCCAATGTCACCCAATCCAATGGACAAGGTTTCACCAACTCCATTGCTTGACTCAACATTATCATTAGATTCCTTTCTCCACATAGTATTTCTTATTCTCATGATATCCATAATTGTATTTCCATTCTCAAAAACTTTTTCTTTTGGTACTCGGTAACTGCAATCTTTACTTAGGTGACCCACTTTATGACAATGTAAGCATGCCATACTAGTTCTTGTCTAGCTTCAAGATTTTCCAGCCCATCTCTTCCTCATGCAATTAGTTGCAATATGTTCATACCTTCTACATATAGTTAACCCATGTGTTATAATCCCAAATGTAAGCATTGCCTTTTCTTCTCGGTTGATAGGTCTTGTTCTTTTCTTTCTGTGTCCAGACTTGCTTCATCTTTGTTCTACATTCTTGTGAGGTGTTTCCATGCATGTTGCAAGTGTGATAGTTTTTCTCCATCCAGGGTTTGTTAGGAGTCCTATTCAACTTAGATCTACATTCATATGCTTGATATCCAAACTTGTTATAATTGTAACAATGACCATTAAACTTAGGAGTGGTTTTAGGTTTACCTTGTGCTTCACTCCTGTAAATATTTGAAGTGTGGCCCAGTTTACCACATTGATAGCATGTCAATGTCTTAGGTCTCTTATTCTGGTTATTATTCATGTGCTTATCTTTTTTAGATGATTCTCCTTGCTTGATATAGCCTTGTAAAACTACAACTGATTTGGAATCTAATTGAAGAATCTGTGATTAAAGATCATTAAGGAGTTGTTGATTAGATATGTAATATGATTAAATTAGTATTATGTTGTCATTGATGTCAACTAGTTTGACAACACTTATCTTGTAAGTTACTATACCGAGACATCTGAAGAAAGGTGAAAGAGATAAAGAACAGAGAAATCTACATGGAGAAAGATGTACATGATAGATGAGGATAAGGAACACATTGAGTAACTTGTTGATGAGTCTATGACTTGATGATATTGACTTTATTATGTTTCATTCATCTATGATGAGGTATAGAGCTGAAAGATACAAAGCAGTGTTGTCGGTAAATGAAGCATTTCTAGTATACACCGACGAAGTGTAGTCTATAACAATCACAGTATTAACTGAGCAGTATTCACCGACACATTTCTTTGTTAACCAAGTAGAATAGAATGAATTAAATGATTAGTTTAGCCGATAAGAATGATGAGCTGGCAAGAGTATAGCATCGAGGTAACGAATAATGTTTTTTACACAAATCGACGGCTGATGAAATTCAAGGAAGATCTAACGGAGAAGATTGAAACATGTTACTGACACAAGTACTGAGAAAGTTTGAAGTGGCAAAATCTATGAATGTGGTTAAGCGGCAAAATCTGATGGTGGAGAAGAAAATGATTTACTCGTCTATATAAGAGAACAAAATTTCTTATGAGGATGCCAGAAGAAGAAGAAGCTACAGGAATATTGCATGAACAAGGTTTTCATGCATTCTAATCATACTAGTTAAGCAAGAACTGAGCTGCAGAATAATTATCGAGCTATAGAGAGCACTTACCGACGGACAGTAAGTTGATATAGTATTGAATCTGAAGTGAAATATTGATCACAAGGATTTGTATGGACTAAATATTGATCTGTAATCTACAATTAAAGTTGTATTAAGGCAGGTCATTTACTGTTACATATTTAACCATTGTATATAGTCAAAATCTCTTTACCGAGTGGACTCTGAAAGTCTTATGATGTATCATTCATAGAATGAACATTGTTATCCTGTCAACCCCATAGTGAATGTTGGTTGGATGATAACTTCTAGTCTAAAATCCTCTAACAAGGTCACACCTGACAGTGTGTTTGTAACCTTTAATAGGGTTGGATCTTAACCGACCTCACTTCAAAAGAGTGAACAATTTTGGGTTGCCGGTCCTAGGTGGTTTTTCCCTTTACAGGGTTTCCATGTTAAATCTCTTGTGTTATGTATTGATTGTGATATTTGTTTGTTATCATTCATTACATGTTACATGTTATATTTGATCGGTGAACTGTTATAGTATTAGACTGGTAATCGGTAAAAGCACAGACAATGAAAGTATTTATTGTTTACCGACGAGTAGAAATTGAAGAAATAGTTTTGAATTATACATTTTGTTTTTGGGACACTATATAACTGATTCACCCCCCTCTCAGTTATTCTAACAAGCCTAATCCAGTAGTGCTTCCAAGTCCTCTTTGACTAATCAGAAAATCATTAATTTTCGTAGAACTATCTTCAGCCTTTCTCATCATCTCTTTATGTTGTTTTGCATCTCAACTTCAGTTCTCAGTTTTCATTTTCTTCCCTGAGTACTCCAATATCTTCAAGTTTCCTTGCTAAATCATTATTCACTCGGTTGATCTCTTGGCTTACAACAATCATCTGATTGGATATTTTGAAGTGATGCTCAGTAAGTCTCGGTATCTGAGTTTCCTTTGCTTGTAGTTCTTTAGTCATTTGTCTTCTATCTTCAATAGAAAAATTTATTTCTTGATTAGCTTGTCTAGCATTGTTCATCACATCAATCATTCTTACCATTTGTGTCTCTTGACCGATCTACAGAGCTTTCACTTGTTCATTCAATTGAAGACTTTTATCAGATAAATCAAGAATTACACTTTTAGAACCATCAAAAATACTGCCTGAACTAGATCCAATGCTCTCAAATAGATCATCAATATTTTCTTGATGATAGTTAGTCTCACATTCTAGAATAGGCATGTTCTTTCTCTGAACCTTTAAATTTTTTAATGCATCCTTAGCTAGTTTGTATTGCTCAACAAGAATCTGCATCTAAATCTTTTGATTCTCTATTTAGTTTTGTCCAACTTATGTCTCTCCATGTTTAGATCTTTCCTCTTCAGTGATTAAACCTTCAAAATAAGAGATCTATCTCTGATACCAATTGTTAGAATGGAAAGATAAGGGACTGAGAGGGGAGGGGTGAATCAATACCCTCAAAAACTTTAAAGTGATTTCTTAATATTCAAATAGTAGTAACTAAACTATCCAACTGAATCCATTATTTGTAACATTTATTTAAATGAATTGTAAATGTAAAGTGCATGAAAACAAACAATAAATCAATCACATAACACAGATATTTTGGTTATGCAAAAAATCTTGTAAGAAGGTAAAAACTACAGTGGGGATGAGACCAACAAATTCTTCACTACTAGAGATAATAAAGTATGTCGGTTAAGGCTACAAGTTGTGATCACTTCTAGTGATCTTACCCTATTAGAAGTAACATTCAGATCAACTAGATCTACATTATTAAAGGATTTAAATAACACTACTTGAGTGTGTACCCGGTTAAGAGATTTACAATCAAACTATTAAGTCTACTCTGTAAAAATATTTTGCTAACTCTATTACAATGATTAGAGAATAATAGAAAGTATTTGTAATTGAAAACTAAACTTGTTTGAATCAAATCTATGATATACTTAGTAAATATCACCTCAATGTGTAGTAGTATGTCCTTTGTTCATCTCAATAGCCTTGACTGATTCTGAATAGACTGAATTGTATCTCTGAATACTACTCAAATCATGTCTGAATTTTGATGTCTTGAAGGCGGCTACTGCTTCAAGATCTCCTTGTTCACCCATTTGTCAAAATGACATGAATTACAAATATATAGCATACTGCTATGATTTCCATAATTGTCATGACCTAATTAGGTTTACATCTTCTTAGGATAAACCTAAGATCTACGGTATACAAAATTAACCTAGATCTAACAATTACATTGGGATCATCATCACATTTAATGATTACATCTATAATAAGTAATCCTCGATCTTGGTAAAATGTTTAATGAATCTGTTGTAACTCTTTACATATATAAATGTGCCATAACAGATTACTATGTCATTTCCTGGATTTCTTGATAAACACAGTCAATACTACTCGGTAACTATATCGATGCTCGGTGTCTAGTGTGCTCGGTGTTTACTAACGCTTGGTGCTCAGTATAATCAGATGCTCGATAAAATTGCTATGTTGCCTGGTTAAGCCTATTTCCATTTGGCTCTCGGTGTTTCCTTATGAATACTTAGTATGAAGGCTTGTTTGTTTAACTGACTAGCATGTGTAGCTTGTAGTTATCTCTTTTACTAACTGGTCATCATAGATAACCGACCGATCCAATTTGATACTAATGACAACATCTTAATGCTCGAATAGAGATAACAGGACATATCCAAATCTTGGAGTATCTATTTTCTTCATATCATATGGTTACTATAGTCACTATAAACATAATGTGTGTCTTCATTAGTTTTATCTTTTGTGTTGCATGTTAGCAATACATATATCTCCTTCTTGTCATCGTTATTTTCATATTCAGCTTCCTTTTTACATTGATAGATAATATTTTTCTTATGCTAAAAGGAAAAATTTCCATATTTTTTATAATAATAACATTGAACAAATTGCTTATGATACCTTTGAGAACTTTTTCCTCTTTGTTAAATATTTTTTCTTCCTCTACCCCTTACATGAGTGTAAGTACAATCTTCTTCATCACTTCTTTTTCTTTGTTAAAATTTTGCATCTTCCTATTTTGTGTACAAAATAATTTTGATGCTAATTTGTTTCACTTATTTATTCCTTTCATTTAAATACTTGTTCATGTGACTCTATATTTCTATTTTAAGCTCATTTGTGTAGATTGAATCTATAAGCCTATCTATAAATAGAGACGCCAATATCTTTTATTCTTTAAAAGATATAACTACAAGACCATATTTTTTAGGCATTATTATTAAAAATTCTATATTTTTTTTTATTAGGCATGGCCTATTTACATTTACTTCATTAATCAATCACACTATATGAGTAAAGAAATATCATTAACTTTAAGGCTCATACATTTCCAAAATTTTAACATTTCATATAAGCATTTGTAAATGGATTATTTTTACTCTTGTAGTACCTTGAAATGGTTTTACAAGGGTATCTCATACTTATTTTTCATTTGAAGTGGATGTGACAATTGGGAGGAAAGAATTATCAAGACTTCATGCTATGAGCCACAATTCATTCTAATCCTTTTTTTTCTTTTCTTGCAGTATCATCCAAAAGATCTTATCATCTAAATAAAATATTCATTTAAAAGCTCCAAAAATTGTATTTACTTTATTAAAATAAGGAATTTGTGCTTCTTAGTTGGGAAATCTAAGTCAAGCAGGTAGGGTGGACTCATTGGAGATGACCAAGATAATTTAAAGGTGCCTTATGTGGTGAATTTGGAAATTTGAACTATGAAAATGGTTGAGGTGGCAATATCCCATCATGGCATCCTTTTGGCTTCTCAATTGGGATGCCACAACATAATCATTGAATGAGACGCTCTTAATTTCATCAAGATGTTGAAGGGTTGGCAGCCCTAGGGTGGATGGTTAGTGATATCATCTCCAAAAGAAGAAAGTATTTTTCCATGGTGCAAAACATCATAATTCATCTCACCCTCCATAAAAAAATAACTTATGAGATAGATTAAATATTATTGATTAATATAATACCTCAATTAAAATTTGGGCTTCTCTTCAAGATGTGCTTGATGCAACATGTGTTGTAATATCTCAAGATAAACTCAAATATGTTTATAGATGTTCCACCACCCAATTTTTTTATAATAATTTTCTACGAAGGTAAAGATAATTTATGATGATAAGGAGAGGCTATTTGTGGGAATCATTTCCTTGGTTTTCCTCAACACCTATTTTAGAAACTCTTTTCTATTTGGTTTTCCTTGCTCTATTTATGTTGGATTTCCTTCCAATTAACAAGCTATAATAGGAGAAGAAATCATTGATATTGAAATTGACAAGTATAAGGATTTTAGGAATATCTCTATCCTTTGGCCTATTCTTGAAGTGGTAAATGTAGCTAATTATGTGGAGGGTATGAAGGGTTTGAATCAAATTTGTCAAACATTTTTACTAAATCCTATAATAAGGTAAAGGTCACCATTAGTGGGGTCTTCTTTGTGGTCTTCATGAAATATTTTGCTACTATTACTGGGTTGGTGGATGAAGGGATAACCCCTCATAAATATTTAAAGGGTCATTATAAGAATGATTTCAAGAAGTTTATCTGCCCTAGTGAAAAGATTTATCATCTTCAAAATGGCTTCAATTAGAAAATTAGAAAGAATTTTTGAGTGAATAGAAAGATGTGGCTTTGGTTCTCATTAAGTTAATCACTCTCAATGGTAGATTAAAATATTTCCACTCCCATTTACTCCATATGCTTGATTATTTCAAATGTCGCATTAAGCTAAATTTAACTTCCTAGATTCTTTTTCCACTCTTTCTACCCATTAACAAAACAAAAAATTAAATGGGATCTTCCTTAACTTATACTTAGAATTTATAAAAATCTCTATTTAGAACTCACTAAGCTATCTTGGACTTTAAATCTCCCTTATTGTTGTTGAATTGTCTAACTAGAAAGATGGGAAAGATGGGAGAGGGGTTTCCAGCTATCCTATAAATACTCCTCCTCCTATTTCATTAACTATATTTAATTCTCCAAACAATTTAAAGATGAAAGTTGTAAGCAAAATATATATCCTAGAGGAAGTCTTTGAATTGTGATAGTGCTATCATGATTCAAGTGTGTAGTTTTTGAGTCATACTCATTGGCTTATGTTTCATGAGTAGTGGTTCACAAGAACCCATCTCTTATGAGAATGAATGCAACAATTAGCACTCATTGTGTTGGATGTACGTGATGCTTTCACAGATGAAGCATCGTGACTTCCCAAGAGGTCATCCATCCTAGTGCTACTCCAGATTGAGTGCACTTAACTACAAAGTTTCCTCCATGGTTAAACCCATTTTTCTTGCAACCTCATTTGAAAAATCTTTAGCATGTGTTTTGTCTTATGAACTATTCATTAGAAATCTCCCTCAACTCATCAATTGATATATTTTCCACAACACGTCAAATTGTGATAGTGCTATCAGGATTCAATTGTGTAGCTTTTGAGTTATACATATTGACCCATGTTTCATTAGTAGTGGTTCACTAGACCCCACCTCTCATGAGAATGACTGGAACACTTAGCACTCATTGTATCTACGTGACACTCGCAGAGGTGAAGCAGTGAGACTTCTCAGGAGGTCACCTATCCCCATGCTAATCTAGCTCAAGTGCACTTAACTATATAGTTTCTTCCATGGTTAAATCCACTCTACTTGCAACCGCATTTGTAAAACCTTCAACAAGTGTTGTTCCTTATGAACCATTCATTAGAAATCCCCTTGAAATCATCAATTGAGATAGTTTATAGAACAAGTTAGATTTCGGTGGTGCTATCAAAATTCACCTGTGTAGTTTTTAATCATTGACTCATGTTTCATGAGTACTCTTTTATCATTGACTCATGTTACATGATGGCAACACTGTGATTCATGACTTTGCGCCCTAACATGTTCTATCTCTTCTCTTCCCCCCTTTGGCATGGACTCTTGAATAGGCTTCGTCACTTCTGGTTGGTCCTTCTCTAAGTGATCTTCCATAACTAGGAGAGTAAGTTTGCCTTGTGTTTCTTTCCATTCTCTCCTCTCTTTGACCCATCTATTGCATTTGAGACTGAATCTTGTTTTCTTTGTTATGTAAAATTGATCTTGCACATTGGTTTTGAGTTCAATCAAGGTTGTATTTGCCGATACTTTTATCTGGTAATTTCAGATACTTTCATGAATGAGTATATTTTTGTGCTTATTCGAAAAACAATGTAAATTTTTATTTAATATTTATATTACAATAAAGTGGTCCTCAATTCTTCAAACTAATTAAAGTAGCACAGCATGTAAGAAATAAACACAAACAATTCCAAAGAACTACCCAACCTCCCAAAAGGAAAAAATATATTTATAAATAAATCCATTCAATATCTCCGCTCATATATTCTTAGTTATGAAAAAACTGTCGGCTTTCTATGCAATTTTCATCCTTGAATTTCCTATATATGATACAAATGTTTAACCGTCAACTTTTGTAATCTACATTTCCCATACTCTGTTTTACTGCGATAGAGTTGTATATAAAAAGGTGTGCTCGCTACAGCGATTGTTTTGTCTGTCAAATGGAGGGATCAGGTAATAATCAGGGGATGAGGACGCGCCGCGAGATAGTTGAAGATAGCCTGGGCAATGCTTACCGAATAACACAAACCTCGACGATAACAAATGATTCTCTTGGAATGAGGCATATTAATTTGCTGAGTGTAAATACTGAGGGATACGGATTTGTATATCACACTTACATTTGCAATGATGGGGAAATTGCCGATGAAGCGATTATAGATTATTTTTATGGCGACATAACGGACCCAGCGAGATATCATCCTCCAGAAAATCCAACGCAACGCCGAGGTTATGATATTTTGCTTATGACTCATAATCAGATTGCAGATCCGCGTTATGCAGAAATAATCAATCGAACTCGTTTTGATGAATGGAATGTGCGTTTAGAAATATATGATGAAATTTATGAGCACAGTAGCGTTCCAGCAGCGATTACATGGGAGGAAGCTGCGCAAATTGTTGGATCACCCACGCCATGCCTTATTGGAAATAATGATCCTGAAAATGTTTGTTCAATTTGCCTTGAACCTTTTGGAGACGCAAGCGAGGAAATAAAGCGGCTGCCATGCTACCATATATTTCATTACCAGTGCATTGTTAGATCTACTCAATGGCAGAATCGATGTCCCATGTGTCGACGTGAATACGACAGCCGCACTGGCCAATTGACTGAAGTGCCCTAGGTAACATATTTTCGATTTAGTATAAGAGACGCTATCCTCCATTTCTGGCCATTGAACAAGAACATGTGTTTTTTCAAAGACTTGATCACATCCGCAAATATCTTATTGCATAATATTGGTGATGACATCAATACTAAATGGGGCTGTAATGTTAATTTCAGTTGAACTGATATAAGTTGGTAGTCCTTTCTTTCTACTCGTTTCTAAGAGCTTATCTAACTTTCATGCAATATGCATTATTATTTGTTAATTGTTATCTTTTTCCTACCAAGATTTTCTGATTTGTGAGTTTTATAGATTCTTCTGTTCTAAGAAGTGGTGGCTGTTTATAATTCACCATTTTAAACTTCTACATTTTCAATTTTAATTATAGATATTTTTGTGTTAAGTGAAAGGGATTACAATGGGTTTTTATAAAACGTAGAATAATAATAATAAGTCTAATATATATAATTGGGCTCATAAGATATACAATGTATATTGTCTCAAAAATAATAAAAACTAACAACTCAAAGAAATAGAAAAACTTTTTGTTACTTTGCATTGCATTCAGAACTTATGAGATTTTTAATTGATTCTAATGTTTGTTGATCATTAAATTTAATTTTCTAAAAAAATATAGCTAGTATTAGCTGTTTTCATTTTTAATTACTAGTGACACCCAAAAAAAATTCCTTTTTATTTGTTATGTGGAAAGGTAAATCCATTTCTTAATTAGTTTGATGTTCAAGTGGAAAATAATTGTATTGTTCTACAACTTTTAATGTTCTATTTTTTGAGTGGTATAATGCAAGAGAGGGATGTAATAATATTATCATTTTTGTTAATAACATTTGTTCTTTTGAAATTAAGTTTTTAAATCTATTTTAAAAAACTTGGTGTGAAATCTATAACTTAAACATTTGTACATTTTAGAAATTATTTTAAAAATATTCTTAAATATTTAAATCTTTCGAAAAAAATTAAAATAATGCTGAAAAGGAGGCTACCCTACTGGGATATGGGGTAGTTTTTGTCTTCCATCATCATTTAGTCTTATAATGTAAAGTAATGTTTCACTATACAATTTAGAGTTGATGAATATAATAATTTTATAATAGAAAATAAGCTTAAATTGGCTCACTAGGTTATCAAATGCACATAGTAAATATGAATTGGCCCATAGATTTCAGTAGAATTATTAGTCCCTACCTATTGATAGGTGGGAACTAATGTCATCTAGTCTTTTAGCATCAGTTTTCTTTTTAAAAAAATTGCCTCGTGTTTTAACCTATATTTTCTACTAATATCTTTATTAATCTAATTTTCCTATTTTTTTTATTTGTTTCTCTATTTTTCCTAATAGTTTTATTTATTTTTAGTTCAAAACATATTAAATTTGGGTGGTCTTGAAGACAACAATGAGTGTGGCTACACAGGCATGTAGAAAGGTGTGTGGTATCTTATATGACTATTCATTGTTTTTAATTATCATGCAAAGTGGAAACTTTGTCGTGGAAGAAGAAATACAACTATAGTTTATTTGAGTTTATTTTTGGTAGAGGATGACATTCCGAAAGTACCATAGCCACCATGCAAAATCAAATCAGACTAGAATCATCAAATTGCTCAATCTTACAAATTATTGTCAGTAGCAATCTAGGAAAGGCAACAAGAGGCAATGTTAGGAAGAATATATGTTATCACCTAAATAAGGTAGAATCATATCTCCACCAAAGGTGCGTCATCTTTCACTATGCGATGAAATTTGTGCAACATATGGAGGATGATAATGCGATATGTGCACTAAAGGTAGATCTCACACATAAAGTAGAATGTGATAACAACTATCAACACGTAAAGTAGGATTTCTCCAATACCATGTACAAATATAGGTAAAAAATCCTAGGTGTCTAATATGAAAACTACTATGCAATGGATTATCCTGTGTAAGCTTAAGTAAAGTGTAATTAGTAAAAATTAAATTGCACCAACACACCCCCTTAAGTGTAACACTACTATGTAATGGATTATCCTATGTAAGCTTAAGTAAAGTGTAATTAGTAAAAATTAAATTGCACCAACACACCCTCTTAAGTGTAACTAATGGGAATCAACTTAAACTCACAGTGAAAGATAGCTCTCGACTACTAGGCCATGTTAGGTACCCATGTACAATGAAATCTCTCATAAAGCGTAGAAAGAGAGAAAACCTCATGAGACAAAAATCCCCTCCAAAAAGAGATATGGAAACAAAAAAGATTCATGGATGGAGGACTCAATAACCCCCAAGAGATACATACATCATGCATATATGATCATTTATCCCCCCATTAAAAGGGAACAAGGAGACATGATATCCCCCCATAATGAAGAAGCTCCAATGTTAATGAAGTATGCCTTTAAAAAAAAGATAATCCAATGCTTACAAGCAACATGTCTCCCCTTAGTAAAAATATAAATGAATCAAACGATGAAGATGCCAATCCATGTCCAAATGGAAGAAGGGGGAAGGAAGTCTCCAATTAGGCATCTTTGAAGACTGATTAGGTATCTCCAAGCTCATGGAATCCAACACATCATTAAACTGAACCATGAAATGTGTCAAACCAAGTGATAATAATCAAGAGTTCCAATCTCCAGAGAAAGTGAATAAGTATTTCTAACTCTAATTGTCATGAAACTATCATCAAAGAGAAGAGAAACCCCCTCAAGTATGTCTTCCACATATGAAATGTGTGACTATGTTTAAATAATGTACCAGTATTTGGTAAATAGGAATCCTAAGTATTAGGAAAAATAGATATCTCTTACAATGACTTGTTGCAATCACGAACAAGAAAAGAATGTGTGATCTCAATTAGAGAAGTAGGAGCTATAGGTAGAGTCATTGGATCATCCTTACTCTCAATATATGCATTATATTCAATTTTATCTAATGTATCATCATCATAAGGAATATTATATACATCATCAAGTTGAAGGGGACAATCTACAATACGATCATCTGGTAATGGAGGAACACATGGATCTTCAAATTTCTCCCCAAAAATTGTCCAAACTATGTGGGAATTAAATATACAAGATCTTGGAAAAGATATCATGATGGAAATCCAAACAAAGACTTATACCAATCATTTTTCTAATATGTTCATTCTTGTTTTCCCAATCTATTTTCTTTCACTTTATCTTTGGCTCTTAAATGAGTCCATAAAGGTGAGACAAGAGATTAAGTCATCTACAATGTGTGATGATTCCTTTTGTCCATTACTCATAATTATCCCTAGTCAAGGTTATTATAGTAGGATGTGTTACATATCTCTTGAATACTTCAATCATACACTTCTCAGATTAAAAATTCAGATCAACAATTGATTACACCTCACAATCGTGCTATAATAGACTTAGATCACTATACAAAAGACCAAACTATGATCTATTTATTTCAATTGTAAAACTAACCCAAATTTTAGAAGTATAATTTATGATCATAGTCCATATAAAATATTAGCACCACTATAAAATATAGAAAAATATGCACTTTCAAAAAAATTGCACCTGAAAAATGAGTTCATATAAGCCCAAAGGAGGCCTTGGAAGTTGCAAAAAATAGGATGTATGATTTTTTAAAATATCATAAATAGATATCACAAAACGCTTGTACCACTATGTAGATTATGAAATTTTACCCTAAAATAAAAATAAATGCTCAAGAAAAAGATTCCAAATGACTTAGATATTGTTGTTTGAAATTTACTTCTGTAATTATTTTTTCTATATCATCACCACTGCACCTCCAAAATTCAAATGGCTCTATATTTGACCTCTAGTGTCTAATTTGGATGAAACAAAATTAAATTTAGGGATTTTTGGACCTTCTTAATATGATGTCAACCTCTGATTTATATCAACAAGCTCTAATATTGACCTTCAATAGAAAGCCACAAAATGCAAAACACCAAATTTTCTCCAAACATACTATGTAATGGTGATGCCCAAATAGCCTTATTCTGCACCCACAACTGAATCATGTCAAATTTTGTATTTTTGAGAAAGATTCTTCACATCTTGAGAACTCTGATACTTTGGTAGAAATTACTCGATACCATGCTATAATTTTAGGTGACTCTGCAACACCCCCAAGATAAAATAAAAGATCAATATAATATCCACAAGAGAATGGCAAGACAATTGCATTAAGATGCAAGAATTATATTAAATTGGTAATGGACATAATGAAAATGTACATAATAGGCCTTCTTAAATAGGCAAGGAAATAAGAAACAATGATAAGGACAATAGATGTTATCACCTACACAAGGAGGAATCAAACATCCACCAAAGGTGGATCATCCTCTATTATGCAATGAAGTATATGTGGAACATGTGGAGAATAATAATGTGATATGTGTACCAAAGGTGGATCTCACACATAAAGTGAATTGTGATAAATAACTATCACCACCTAAAGTGGAATTTCTCCTACACCGTATAAAAATATAGGTACAAATGCCTAGGTGTCTCATATGCAAACTACTATGAAATGCATCATCCTAAGTAAGGAACTTAAGTAAAGTGTAATTAGTGTATATTTAATTACACCAATAATGTTATAACATTTTTAGTAACCTAAATAAGGACTCTAAATTTAATTTCATTTAAAAATTTAAAACAAAATTTTAAATTTTAAATGAAATCCAAATTTTACATAATTAATATTTGGATGGAATTTAAATATTTAAATTTTATATGAGAAAAACTCAAGGTTCAAATTATGATTAAATTAAGTTTAGGACTAGAGTTGGCTTATGATTAAAGTTTAAATACTGTTGGCGTTAATAGTCTAGATTAGGGTGAAGATCAATGTTAGATTAGGTTTCCTTTAGGAGAAATATTTGAACTAAGGTTAGGGTTAAATTAGAGCTATTGTTAAGGTTTTCATTAAAATTTGAATTAAAAGTAGGGGTAATGTTTAATTAGGGTTAACATAAAATTAGGGTTATACAATAAAAGTATTTGATTTAGTAAAAAGTTTAAGGTTAAGTTATGATAATGGTTTGAATGAGGTTAAGGTTAAGGTCTAATTAAAATTTGTTGGATATTAAATTATATTTTAAATAGGGTTGACATTAGATTTCAATTAGGATTAAATTCAGTGTTAGATTAGTACTAAGGTGAGAGTAAGAATTAGGAAAAGAGATAATAAAATTATAATCATAAAATTCAGTTAGGATTAATGTTAGATGAAGATTTTAATATGCATAGAATTAGGCTTAAATTTAATATTATATTAGTTTTGAGATTAGGGTTACAATTAGAATTAGAATTGGAGATATGATTAGGGTTGGGTTTAGATTTCAATTAAGAGTTTGGGTTAGGTTTAAGTTTCTTGTTCCATTTGAGTTGTTTAATAGTTTTTGGAGTTAGAGTTCACTTAGATTTTAGATTTTGAATTATTATTTAAATTTATAACTTAATTAGGGCTATGGTTACTACAAAAATATAATTACTGTTAGGTTTTGGTTTGGTTGATATTATAGTTCATGTGACATTGATGTTAGAAATAAAATAAGAAATAGTATTTTGATTAGAGTCAAATTATGGTTAGGATTCAATTGATGTTATAAGAAAATATTGGAATTATGATCATGATAAGGGTTAAATTAGTGTTAGGATTACGATCAAATAATGATCAATTTTTTAACATTATGAAGGTTAGTGTTTGATTAATGTTAGGTTTAATGTCAGATAAGGATTCAATTAGGAAAAATATTTAAGTTATGTGTATGATTGAATTATAGTGATGGTTTCTCTAAAGAGACAAGGAATAAAAGAACAAGAAAACAAAAGAAGAAAAGACAAATATAGAAAATAAAGATAAGTGAAGTAATTTTTGTATTCCAATAGTGTGTGTACATAAACACACAAACACACACAAATATATATATATATATATAGAAGGGGGGTATAAGTGGCCAACTTTTTCTGAAATCAGGGAAACCTAAACTTCACATAGAGATTTGAGGGTCATGCACTCAAAACTAGGAGTTGTGTAAAGAATCAGAATTGTAGTACTCTGAATCTAGTTTTTAAAATACTGAAGTTTTTTTAAAATGGATAAGATAAAGAGGGTCAAACCTCTCAGGCACAAAAAATTGTTCTTGATTTTTCCAGAATAACATAACATAGTTATTTTCATGTGCTTCACAAAATCTATAGTTTGATTTATTATTTTACAAAATCCTTTTGTAGGATGATAGGTAAGAGTGATATCTAGTAGTTGTATATTTTTTTATAATCTTTTGTTGAGTATTTTATTTTTTATAAGTTTTTGCAGTGACCATATCCTGAAAATTTGGTACCTTTTCATGCGCTGGGCATAATATGCATCAAGATAATACAAATTGAATTTTGTTTTTAAAATTGTATATAATTTAGCATTGGACAATAACATATAATTTATTTTGAATTTTGTCAAGTAGATCAAAAGTTATTTAAAAAATGGTAGACATATGTCTATGAGGACTGTGAAGACACTGGTAAAGAAAATTAAAGTTTACTATGCTAATGTTGTCCAAAAATAGAAAAAAAATTATATGGTCAGAAAGCTTAGAAGATGTGTGAGATGATGGTAGTAAATTTAGAGATACCCACTTGTTCATTTGTAAAGATGATGATGACAAAGTTGAGAAATCATGTTGAAAGAAGAAAAAATGTGTAAATGGACAAAATTGGAGGGAAAATGGGCTTGCAAGCCTTAAGGTCATACTCCAAACCTTTTACCAAGACATAACCCCGTACGCGCTATGGTGTGAAAAATAACCCGCTCGGATTTTGAAAACCAAAAACCACAATTTCAAGTTCTACATAACCCGTATGGGTTATGAAGACATAAAACAACATTTTCAATTCAACATAACTCATACAGGTTATGAAGACATTAAAAAAATTACTTGTAAATGTTTAATATAGTACACATTTGTATAGATTTACATATATGATATGTTAATATGTAGGTATATATACATCTATATATATCTGTGTGTGTGTTTATATAT
>BSBK01001404.1:295000-317500 GCA_027943335.1 Chamaecyparis obtusa | reverse complement strand
TCATAATGAAAAGATAATCTTATTGAAATCAAAGGGACAAAGAAATCCTCAAGCCCCCAGAGACTCAATTCTTCATCAACTCCAAGATCACAATAAGAGAGACATCTCTAGAAAAGAGAGAGAAGATGGTGTGATTATCTCACTCAATGAGAACTTATGTCCCATTGTGAACTACACAAGAAAGCAATGCAACTGGAAAGATGGAATTGAACTGCCTAGTGAATGTGGCTACTCACTAGTCAACCCATCAAAGATTCACCCTTAAGAATATTCTATTCCATAAGAGTAAAACCAAAACCAAAAGAGATCTAGTCTTAAGGACACCTTCATCCTTAAGGGATCAACAATTTTGAAACTGGAGGGATCAAGATATCCTAAATAAAAATCTATGCTTTAAGGATTAGTCACTAATCCATAAAGGGAGAAAAGTATCTTGAGAAATAATATATGTATATTGAAAAGTGTGTGTGTGCAATAGGTGAGCATAGTGTATGCCCCCACATTAAAGTCATTGCTAACACTTTAACAAGAGCAATGGCTTTAATGGAAACATAAACAACTCCAATGATTACGTTTCCACTATGAGATGCCCCCAGACAAAGACAAATCAAGGGAACTATCACATAAACATACAAAGAACACAGAAGGGATCTACTTGTCGTGGGGTCAGTATGATCATAAGATAATATATATATGATATTATTGAAAATAAATTGACATCATTCCCCAAAGAAAGTAGAACTACAATCACAAAGGAGGAAATATCACATAAGAGTTACAAAGAAGAATCTTTTTAGACCATGACCTGGAGACCAAAAAGAATCAGTGCTACCAAGTTGTGAATCCAAGCAAACTATACAAGGAAACATTTATGAACAATAGCACAAGTACAACATAACATGAAACAACATATAGAAGAATAGACTTACATATAGAGGAATGGTACAATAGGTTTGATTCCTTTATCACCTTGTACCAACAAAGTAACAAGGGTCGTATAAAAGAATCTAACAATATTTAGCAAACACATCATGGGAGAAACATAGTACAATGGGAAGACACACAACAAAGCTACCATAAAGGACAAGTCGATCAAGCATTTTGCCTACCCTCCCCAGCTCATTCTATATCATTTAGGGAAGGTGGGTAACTTGCAGGAGGGACTATATCCAACACAATAGGAATGATAGCCAGTTCCAAACAAGGATCCTCTTGAGAATCATAATGTTCAATACTAGGTGTAATTGTCAATTGTGATGAAATCATATTAGGTAAATCAATGTCAATGTCAATAGTATCATATTCATCATTAACATCATCAAGAGTATTTTCTTCATCTAGATTAATCAAAATAGGATCTAAGATACAAATAGAATCATCAGAATCTTGCATTTTAACATCATTATTAGCAGTAATTTCTTCTAACACATCATGCATAGGCTTATCAAAAGAAGGTAAAGATTTTTGAAGAGAAGAATTATATGCTTTAGCTTGAGCATGATGCTTCTTACGACATTCATTAGTAGATTGATTACATTTTTCTTTACTTGAAATATGTTGAGAACTAGGAGGAACAACCATCAGATCCTTCACAAGTTCTATAGGAGGATTAGTAGGATTCATAGCAGATTGACAAGCAACACTAGGAGCTTAATTAATAGAACTAGAAACCATAGATAAAGGAGGTATGAAAGGTGTAGGCAAAAGACCATGATTATGATATATAGGAGGTATGCTTAACTCGAGAATCTTACGATGCTTATAGGCTTGATATGAGTGGAAACAATTATTAGGTTGAGAAGGACATGAATTAGGTAATTAAGGCCAAAAGAAGTCAAGGGTAGCACAATCTCTAGGCCTAGAAGGTTGATATAAACTATGATTAACCATCTTCACTTCTTCATCATGAACAAACTTAAGACATTTATGGATAGGTGAAGCAACAACATGCATGGCATTCAACCAAGGCAAACCAAGCTTAACTTGAAATTGATCAGAAGTAGGAACAAAAATAAAGGTAGTGTTCACAATTTTACCACAAAGTTAAACTAGCAAGTTACTAGAACCAAATGATGGATAAAGAAAACCATTACAAGTTTGAATCCACACATCCAATGTATCATAAGAATCACATTGCAAGTTTTTCATAAAAAGATTTTCTTCAGTAATAACATTGACTAAGGATGTAGAATCAACAAGACAACCATGAGTAGGTATCTAAGAAATCCTAGAATAAATATAAAGGGGACCATCAAGAGCTTTAATAGTCTCAGAATCATCAAAGGTAATCAAAAGTTCCCAAGGTCTTTTTATTCTTAGGTTGTTTTCAAAGTTTAGGCTGAATTTTCAATTTAGGCTGTGGTTTTGGTATAGGTTGAGATTGAACTTTAGATTGAGGCTGAGGTTGAGGTTGAGGTGGAGATACAGATTGAACAACATGCTCCACTTGGTTAACAATATGGTTAAGATCATCCATCTTTGAATCATACACAATATCCATAGAAGATGGCTGAGTAATGGTATTAGTATCATGTGTAGGTAAAGGATTCATATAGATTTGAAGATTTTTATTAGGAGGAGAGACAGATTTGTTCCCACTACCATCAATATTATCAATAGATAAGGCATTAGAGTCAATTAAGTCTTGAACCTTATGTTTTAAAGAATAACATTTCTCAGTATCATGACCATTCTGACGATGATATTGACAAAAAGCTTTAGGATCAAAGGATTTAGATGGAATCCTAGCAGGTAAAAGAGGTCGAATAGGAGGTAAAATAATCATATTAGCAGTCAACAACCTATTCATAATAGAATATAAAGATTAAAGAAGAGGAGTAAATGTACAATTTAATCAAAAGCAATGGATGTAGAAGTGGCATTGTGAGATGCAACAACTTGATAAGCAACTACATTCGCTCATTTATTTATCTTGACATAGTTGTTGAATTTTTGAAATTTGTTTGGATTAGGAATAGCATCACTCTTTTCAACTGGAACAGGAGCCATTGGAGTGTTTCTCTCAAATTGACTCACTTGTAATTGATAATGATGAAGCGTTGCACAAAGTTGTTGAAAAGAGGTAAATTCAGTAAGAAGAATCTTATCTCTAATATCCTTTTGCAAATTTGAAATAAACATACATTGAATATCAATATCAGGAACATGATCAGAAATCTAAGCATGTAAATGCTTAAATCTACCAATAAATTTAGTCAATTTTTCCTTAGCCCTTTGTTTACAATGCATCAAATCAGTCAAGGATACTTGCAGACCAATGTTATTTTAAAATTGTTGAATAAAATCATTGGCAAGTTGTGGAAATGAACCAATAGAATAAGGAGGTAAGGAACAATACCATTGTAAGGCCTTGTTACAAAAAGTTCTAGCAAACAGCTTGGCTAAAATCCTATGATCATAAGCATAATCACTAAAGATTTGAAATGTTTTAACATGATGAACAGGGTCTCCTTTTTCATTGTAATTATCAAGATGAGGCATATCAAATTGTTGAGGAATAGGAGTACGAATGATGTCTTGGGACAAAGGAATTACCATGTCACATGTAGGAATGCTAAACTTGTTTTGAGTCAAGGATGCAAGTTGTTGTTGTAAAGATGACACAGTTTGAGCCAAACTGATGATTGTCAAGAATCATTAGAAGAAATAGGAGGAATAGCAACATTAGAAACACTAGGTAAAGTGTATGAAGCTACGGGGATAGAAGACACAACTAGAGGAAAACTTGCAACTACAGTTGGAAGAGGGTTAGAATAAGTAAATGGAACATTATGATAAGAAGGTTGTTATGTAGGAAGGGACATAGGAGGAACACTCATAGGAACAAAGGGAACCGTCACAGTCACCAAAGAAGGAGTATAGGTAGGAATACTAGATAAAGGAACATAAGAAGGTTCTATACTACTAACCAGAGGAATCAACCCTAAATCTTGAGCTTCTTGAGCTAAAGGTTTAACATTTGAATACACAAGATAAGTAATACCATGAAAGAGATTAACACCTTGATCACTATCACGAAGCACTTTCTTAAGAGCCTCTATAGCTTGAATGAAATCTTGATTATGGTTTTCTTGAATAATCCAATTACCCATTTTATCAAGTTCAGTTTAAAGTTTTTGGACTTGTTCAAGAGGAACTCTTAAAGCATCATCCTCATCATGGGATGAGTGAGAAGAGTTTTGCTCCATAATAGGACTGGAATCATGAATAATCAAATTGTCATCTAGGATCCTAAGGAAACGAGAGGATGATTCACAGTCAAAGGCACCCATGAGTCTGTATGATTTCTTCTAATCGGAATGTTATAAGTAGGACTAGTGGTAGTAAAGCTCATATACCAATGCAATGCAAATGAACTAAACTAAGAACACACAAAGCATAAACAAATGAATATTTTTGTATTTTAAAGAGATTTTGCAATTTTTTTGTATTTTCAAAATATAAATGCAAGAAATCTAATACAAGATTTAACATAAAATGCAAATCTAACACCAAAAAGATATAAAGGGAAATCTAACACCACAAACACAATAGGGCATCTAATTCCACAAAAGAAAAGTGGGTAAGCGTGTCGGGTTCACCAAAATGTAATGGTTGATAAAGATGTAGGAGATCTATCTTTACCCTTATTACATTTATATTGTTGTGTCTATGTAAGAGGAATATAGGACCTATCCCTAATTCAAATTCCCAAAATAGAGATTCAAATTGATTAATCACAAAAAAGTGATCAATGCACATATGAATCAAACAATGGAGAATATGAAGAAAGGAGGAAATCCTATAATTCGCTATAGAAACTATGTGCTTGAAATCTTAAATGAATAGAAGATAAATACTAACCTCAAAATAGGGAAAATCTAGAAAATGCTGATTTCTGATGTCTGTGGATAGTTTTAGGGAATTTTGCAACCTGCTCCGGACTGGAGATACTGAGATAGAGAAAACCTAGAAATTTTTTTTCTTTCTGAGGCCAGGTCAACTTTGACCCAGATAGTGGGGCACAACCTTATCTAGGGGCACAATCTTACCCCTCACTGAAGGTTGTCCCTGACCTGAAACACCTTTGACAAAAATTCTATTTGCGGATCTCAGAAGTTCACCGAATATGGTATCCAGATCTAAACTACAATTCACTGTCCTGTACCTGTACCTGCAAGAAAAATGGTTTTTGTTATTTGGATGGGGGGTTTGTCTTGGTCAAACCCCAGTTTGGAATCAACCTTGAAATGTAATTGAAATTGCAATATGTATAAACAAAGTAAATGAAACTATTCACCTTGCTTATGTTGAAATCCTTGTGGAGTGTTTGAATCCTTGAATCCACAAGTATGGATGCTTCAAATAAATGTAGAAATGTATGTAGGATGTCTCAAATAAATGACATTAAATCTTCAACACCAATCTTGAATGGATCTTAGCATAGGAAGAGGCTTGGATGAATGTAGATGGAGAAATCTTCAACAAGAGGGCTCCATAGAGATTGAATCTTTCAATGGCTAACAATGGATCTCCTTGATTAATACTTGAATGCTTGAATGCTTAAGGATGAATGAATGCTTTCTTGATTTCTTTCTCCTTCTTTCTTTCTTGCACTTGAGAGCTTGATCATGAAAGGTGGATTGATTGCTTGATTGTGGATGTGAAAATGAGAGAGGAAGACTTCCTTTTATAGTGATCTAGTGCACAAACTTCTAGAGAGGCTGACATTACAGAATTAAATCTCAATTAACCTTAAACCCTAGAAATAGACCTATATTAAATGCAATATAAGAGTTTACCATTCCAAAATCTGAAACAGCTGACCCAGAAGTAGGAAAATAAAACTTTTCAAAGCCCGATATCCCAAAACCTCCGGAACTTGAAAATTGAACCCAGGTTCAGGGTCAAGGTCGACTCTGACCTAGGTTAGGGTCAAGGTTGACCTTGACCTAGGAGGTCAACCTTGACCTTGAGGTCTCAGATCTTAAGTTCTCAGGACCAAGTGCCAGGAAAAAGCTAGAAATAGATGGGGACACTACAACATTTGGGGTCGAATTTCAATGCTAATTTGCGATGCCACTACAATTTGTGTTTTTTTTTGCAAGTTCTCCCAATGGTGTCATAACAGCAATGATGATGTCATAATTGTGACACCATTTGGTTATAAACAAAAAAAGAAAAAGAAAGTGTCATTTGTAAGTTTTGTGAATTTGAATAGCTACCGCAAAGATGGTACTGCACTTTTGTGTGGCATGAAGAGGGCATTCAAGTTTGGCATGCATGAAGAGGACGACACCATGTGGGAAGAGGGTACTGGCACTTGAGGTAGACATTTGAGCTTTGTCTTCTCATTAACTCAATTTCATTTTGATGGCATTTGTTGATTTAATGGCATGATGTGAATGTTAATAGTGGCATTGTTTACATCTTAGCATTTGGAATGCTCGATGACCCATGAGCTTTGAGAGCTAGGGCATTGTTACTATTAATTTCAAGGAATTGCATGAAGTGTTTGATCTCTCTTTATTTGTTTTGTTGTTGATATTCACTATGTGGTACTCCCTGTTCATGAGGAAATGTCTTGGTGGCTCGCAGGCTGCAAGCTAGGGCATCATACATTGTTTATGAGCTCATTGTTTAATACTAGCATTGTTTACATCTTTTCATTTGGAATGCTTGATGACCTACGAGCTTTGAGAGCTAGGGCATCATTTCTATTACCTTCAAGGCATTGTGTGAACTATTTGATCTCTCTTTATTTATTTTGTTGTTGATATTCACTATGTGGTACTCCTTGTTTATGATCATTTCATGAGGAAATGTCTTGATGGCTCATGGGCTGCAAGCTAGGGCATCATACATTTTTCATGAGCTCACTGTTTAATACTGGCATTGTTTACATCTTTTCATTTGGAATGCTTGATGACCTGTGAGCTTTGAGAGCTAGGGCATCATTTCTATTACCTTCAAGACATTGTGTAAAGTGTTTGATCTCTCTTTATTTGTTTTCCTATTGATATTCAATATGTGATACTCCCCATTTATGATCATTTCATGAGGAAATGTCTTGATGGCTCGCAGGCTGCAAGATAGGGCATCATACATTGTTCATGAGCTCATTGTTTAATATCTGACATCATGCAAACATACATTAATACACTTACTATTTTGAATTTGAGCTCGAACATCATGCAATTTTATTGATGTCATTACATGCTTGCTATTGTTGTGCACCATATATTGTTTTATAAACTATTTATTTCATTGGGACCGTGAGATTGGTATTTGTAATGTATTTTTTGTTATTGGATTAATGATATCATGTCATTGAGTCTATGTATGGATTGACTATGCATATGTTTGTAATGTATAGATGATGATCAGTAATATGGTGACATGCATTGCTTAGATCCTTTGGATCTAACCCCATCTTTTCCTTCCTTGCAGGTTTTGGATCATACAACAACATACTAGATTGAACCCTAGGTCAACACTTCATTACTTTAGGCAATGTCTGGTACCTTCATTATTTATGTTCATCCACTTATGTATGTTTTCATCCATTCATATTCTTGTGAAAGTTGGCTATTAGTGACCATATAGGACCATTCTTGATGTTTTTGGGTCATTTGATGAAAAGATATAAATAGGGACATCACTAATAAAATAGGGATATCTTAATAGGGATATATTAAGATGTATATTATAAGTAAAAACATTATACAATAGCATTCAGATTAAGTACAATATGAATTCACATGCCTTTAATTATGATACACTTTTGAAATTATCACTCATTGGTCATTTGACAATTCAAGATATAAGTATTAGAATATAAACTTTTGTAAAAAGAAGAAACACATATGTATCATCATTTAATAGAAAATATAAAAGTATCCCACAGACACACAGTTGCTATTATAACAACCATCATCTAATCCCATGGTGTACTAATCTCAAGGTAAGAACAATTTACTTAAGTCATCATATAAGTATCATCCTAAAGTTCAAATAGACATTGACTATGGATATACAACACTGAGCCATAATAAATTATAGAGTTTCATAGCAATTTCTATGTCCACTTACAATCATCCTTCTACTTACACTGCAATTTCTATGTCCACTTACAATAATAAAAATAAAGTTTCACTGCAATTTCTATGTCCATTGTCATTAAAATATATCACTCCTCTTGTTATATAGGCATCCTTCTCATTAAGCATTGCCATTAAAATATATCACTCTTCCTATTATATAATGTATATGCATACTTGTTTAAAATGCCATACTTGTTGCTCTTAAATATTATTACCATTTCACTCAAATTTACATGACATTAAAGGCAAGACCAAAATGTATACATATGTGTAAGTATAGGAGAAGCTAGATTCTGCAACTATTGAAAAAAAAAACTATACCAATAGCAGCTTATAAGAAACTATACTTGTGCTTACCACACCATACCTCAACATCATAATGGTTATCATTTTCGAGCTTCAGTGAGGCTTCATACCACGCATCGTCTGCAAATTTGTACGCAATGCTGATTTAGGTTGGAGGTAAACTACATGTGTCATGTAAACAACATGGTTGAATGCAATCTCTTTTGCGTGTTTTCAACATTTTTCCCACCAATACAAGCGTAAATAATGCATTGAATGTAATCTACAAACACTGCATGGTATGAAGTCTTGTTGAAGCTTGAAATATATCACTCCTCATGTTATTGTCATAATTAAATTCAAATATTTATCAAAACATTTATTCTTGTAGAATTAAGATATCCTTATCTAAATAATAAAACAATCTTGCATAATAGCTTTTGAATCACATTAACACACACCCATGTTCTATAGCATATTTCATTTTAGAAGTGTATGGCTTGAATATGCACATGTGTAATTGTAGATGAGGATCAGTAATAGGGTGCCAAGAATTTCTTAGATCCTTTGGATCTAACCCCATCTTTTCCTTTCTTGCAGGTTTTGGATCATACAAGAGCATACTGGATTGAACCTCGGTCAACACTTCATTACATCAGGCAATGTCTGGTACCTTCATTATTTATGTTCATCCACTTATGTATATTTGCATTCATTCATATTCTTCTAAAATTTGGCTATTAGCAACCATATATGATGATTGTTGATGTTTTTGGGTCGTTTGATGAAAAAATGTAAAAGTTTCTTAAAATTTTATATTTTTTATTTCAATTTTTAAAATCATAAAATGAATAAAATTTAAAGATAACAAATTAAGATAATCTTTGTCTTCACTTTAAAAAAAAAACATAAAGCTCATAAAGCATGGTAAAAGAGGGCCCTAACTGTAGTAAAATGAGAAAGTTGCCACCTTGCATTGCTCTTCATATGGCAACTGCTAAGGAATTATGTTATAAAATTTCAAGGCATAAAATTTCATAATTTTTGACATCATACTTTTTTCTCCTTGGCATTGAGTTTACAATGTGTAGGGGAGTCGAAGAAAATATATGTACAATTATAAAATTTCATGCCTTGAAATTTGGCATGAAATTTTATAACATAGTTCCTTAGCATTTGATCTTTATATGGCAGCCATGACTTGAGGTAGGCATTTGAGCTTTGTCTTCTCATTAACTCAATTTCATTTTGATGGCATTTTTTTATTTAATGGAAAAATGTGAATGTTAATATTGACATTGTTTAGATCTTTGCATTTGGAATGCTCGATGACCCATGAGCTTTGAGAGCTAGGGCATCATTGCTATTACCTTCAAGGCAATGTGTGAAGTGTTTGATCTCTCTTTATTTGTTTTGTTGTTGATATTCACTATGTGGTACTCCCCATTTATGATCATTTCATGAGAAAATATCTTGATGGCTCGCGGGCTGCAAGCTAGGGCACCATACATTGTTCATGAGCTCACTGTTTAATACTACATCTTTTCATTTGGAATGCTCAATGACCCGCGAGCTTTGAGAGCTAGGGCATTGTTTCTATTACCTTCAAGGCATTGTGTGAAGTGTTTGATCTCTCTTTATTTGTTTTGTTGTTGGTATTCACTATGTGGTACGCCATGTTTATGATCATTTCATGAGGAAATGTCTTGATGGCTCATGGGCTGCAAGCTAGGGCATAATACATTGCTTATGAGCTCACTATTTAATACTTGCAGTGTTTACATCTTTTCATTTGGAATGCTTGATGACCCGTGAGCTTTGAGAGCTAGGGCATCATTGCTATTACCTTCAAGGCATTGTGTGAAGTGTTTGATCTCTCTTTGTTTATTTTGCTATTGATATTCACTATGTGGTACTCCTCGTTTATGATAATTTCATAAGGAAATGTTTTGATGGCTCACGGGCTGCAAGCTAGGGCATCATACATTGTTCATGAGCTCACTATTTAATATTGACATTGTTTACATCTTTTCATTTGGAATGCTTGATGACCTACAAGCTTTGAGAGCTATGGCATTGTTTCTATTACCTTCAACAAGGCATTGTGTGAAGTGTTTGATCTCTCTTTATTTGTTTTGTTGTTGATATTCACTATGTGGCACTCCCCGTTTATGATCATTTCATGAGGGAATGTCTTGATGGCTCACAGACTACAAGCTAGGGCATCATACATTGTTCATGAGCTCACTGTTTAATACTGGCATTTAAAACATCTTTTCTTTGGAATTCTCGATGACCCGTGAGCTTTGAGAGCTAGGGAATCATTTCTATTACCTTCAAGGCATTGTGTGAAGTGTTTGATCTCTCTTTATTTGTTTTGTTGTTGATATTCACTATGTGGTACTCCCCATTTATGATCATTTCATGAGGAAATATCTTGATAGCTTGTGGGCTACAAGCTAGGGCATCATACATTATTCATAAGCTCACTATTTAATATCTAGCATCATGCAAACATACATTAATACACTTACTATTGTAAATTTGAGCTCAGGCATCATGCAATGTTACTGCTGTCATTGCATGCTTGCTGCTATTGTGCACCATATATTGTTTTATACACTATTTATTTCATTGAGACCGTGAGCTTGGAATTTGTAATGTATTTTCTATTATTGGATCAATGCTACCATGTTGTTGAGTCTATGTACAAGACTTACAAGGTTTTACCCCAAAATTTATCAGTAATAGAATAGGGATATCAAATAGGGACATCAGTAATAAAATAATGCACTTACTATTTTGAATTTGAGCTCAGGCATCATGCAATGTTCTTGTTGTCATTGCATGCTTGCTGCTATTGTGGACCATAATAGCAACAAGAATACAATGTTATGAAATTTTGAGATTAAATTGGTGAGTTTGTATGCTTTCTCCATTTTAAACTAACCTATGACTTCAAAGGAGGAATTATGAAATATAGTTGCAGGTGGTTATCTCTTCTATAATGATGGAGGAGTCAAAGGTAATGATCAATGAGGTTGCTGCTATTAGATCATACATATATTAATACACTTACTATTTTGAATTTGAGTTCAAGCATCATATATTGTTTTATACACTGTTTATTTCATTGAGACTATAAGCTTGACATTTGTAATGTATTTCCTGTTATTGGATTAATATTGCCATGTTGTTGAGGTTGTAGATCTCCTTTTACTGATCTTGTATAAACAACATATATACTATGTTGACTTACAGCCTATGAGGTGTTGCTTGATAACACATTTGACATCATACTTTTTGCTCCATTTTGGTCTTGATTTACTCACTGCATGCATATGTTTCCTGAGTGCACATGTTCTGTAGCATAGTTCATTTTAGAAGTGTATGGCTTGACTATGCACATGCATAATTGTAGATGAGGATCAGTAATAGGGTTTCAGGCATTTCTTAGATCCTATTAGAATAACTAAGAGGGGGGTGAATCAGTTAATCACTATCCCAATACAAAATGTATAATCCAAAAAACAAATACTTCAATTTTTGCTGCTCAGTAACTTAAAATACTTTATTGTCTGTGCATTTACCAATTACCAATCTAAAACTTATAACAGTTACCGATCAAATCAAATATGCAACATGTAAATATGACATCAAAATAAACATCACAATCAACACATAACACAAGAGATTTAACGTGGAAACCCTATGAAGGGAAAAACCACCTAGGACCAGCAACCCAAAATATTCACTCTTTTGAAGTGAGGTCGGTGAAGACCCAACCCTGTTAAAGGTTACAAATACACTGTTAGGTGTGACATTGTTAGAGGATTTAAGACCAACCCTTATCGTCCAACCATCAGTCACTCTGGGGTTGACAGGATAACAATGTTCATTCTATGAATGATATATAATAAGACTTTCTTAGTCCACTTGGTTGAGAGATTTGACTATGTACAATGGTTAAATATGTAATAGTAGGTGATCTGACTTAATACAACTTCAATTGCAAATTATAGATCAATGTTCAGCTCATACAAATCTTTCTGATCAATGTAACAATTTTGTTTCAATAATATATCAACTTACTATCCTTTGATAATCACTCTCTGTCACTTGGTAATGCTCTGTAGTAGGGTTCTCCTTAACCAATATGATCAGAATGCATGAAAAATTGTTCACACGATGATTCTACAGTTTCCTTCTCTTTCGGCATCACCACCTTGTAGTGAAATCTCCAGTCTCTTATATAGACATGTAAACCATTTTCTTTTGCTCCATCAAATTTTTTCACTTAATCATATTCATTGAATTTGCCTCTTAAACATACCTCAAAACTTGTGTCAATAACACATTTGATTCTCAACCTTTAGATCTTTCCTAAATTTTGTCAGTCGTTGATCTGTGTAACAAACTTTATCTGTTACCTCGTAATCATACACTTGCCAGCTCATCAATCTTATCAGCTAAACTAGTCATTTAGTTCATTCCGTTCTTCTTAGTTAACAAAGAAATGTGTTAGTGAACACAAGCTCAGTAAACATGTACTTGGTACACACTACACTCCGTCAGTGTATACTAAAATGCTTCATCAACCGACAAAACTACTTTGTGTCTTTCAGCTCTTTCCCTCATCATAGATGAATGAAACATAATCAAGTCAATAACATAAAGTCATAGAATCATCAACAAATTACTCAATGTATTCTCTAGCATCATCTTTCATATCCATCTTCCTCATGTAGATATTTTTGTTCTTCATCTCTTTCACTCCTTCACTATAGATGTTTCAGTATAGTAACTTACAAGATAAGTACTGTCAAACTAGTTGACATCAATGACAATATAATACTGATTTAATCATATTACAAAGCTAATCAATCTGCTCAGTGATCTCAAATCATAGTTCCTTCAATCAGGTTCTAAATCAGTTGTAGTTCATCAGATCCTTTGGATCTAACCCCATCTTTTCCTTCCTTGCAAGTTTTGGATCATACAACAGCATACTGGATTACTTCAGCCAATATTTGGTACCTTCATTATTTATGTTCATCCACTTATGTATGTTTGCATTCATTCATATTCTTCTGAAAGCTAGCTATTAGTGACCATATAGGACCATTGTTGATGTTTTGGGGTCATTTGATGAAAAGATGTAAATAGGGACATCAGTAATAAAATAGGGACATCTTAATCTTTATGAGCTCAAATTCAAAATAGTAAGTGTATTATTTTATTACTGATGTCCCTATTTTGAAGTGTTTGATCATTTATATTACCTTCAAGGTATTGTGTGAAGTGTTTGATCTCTCTTTATTTATTTTGTTGTGTATATACCTTCTTTGATCAGTTCTAATATGCACAGGTGATGAACATTCATATTTTCCTAAGCAGTACTTTGAGCTTTCCTTCCAACACATATACTATTGTGAAAATCATCACAAGTCCATTTGTTGTAGGAAAACTCACAGTACACATTTCTAGATGTCTACATGTTTTTCACCTGTTCATATACCAAATGATGAATGCTCAATTGTTCTAATGGCAAAGCATTAGAACCATCCATCTAAGACCTTCATTATTTATGTTCATCCACTTATGTATGTTTGCATTCATTTATATTCTTTTGAAAGTTGGCTATTAGCGACCATATAGGACCATTCTTGATGTTTTTGGGTCATTTGATGAAAAGATGTAAATAGGGACATCAGTAATAAAATAGGGATTGTTGTCATTGCATGCTTGCTATTGTTGTGCACCATATATTGTTTTATACACTGTTTATTTCATTGAGACTGTGAGCTTGGTTTTTCTTTCAGAAGTGTATGGCTTGACTATCCACATGCATAATTGTAGATGAGGATGGATAATAGGATTCCATTCATTGCTCAAATATTTTTTTATCTAACCCCCATCTCTCTTTTCTTTGTAGGTTCTGGATCACACAAGGGCACACTAGATTCATACCCGGGTAAAAAATTCATCACTTCAGGAAATGTCTGGCACCCTTATTATTTATGTTCATCCTCTTATGTATGTCTGTACTCTTGCATTTTCTTCTGAAAATTATTTTCCTTGTATAGTATATACAAGTTATTTTTCATATATATACATGTAATCTTTAGATGCAAAAATTTATTTTTCTTTACATGTATCTTTGCATGAAATGAACACAAATTAAACAAGATCATCTAATAATGAAAACTAGGGTATTGTAGTCACTCATCTAGTAATTAGTTCCCCAAACCATTACTAAGGGTTGAACATAAGTCTAAGTCCCGAAACCTATTGTTCTATGTGTATAAAACAATATATGGTGCACAATAGGAACAAACATGCAATGACAGCAATAACATTGCATGATGCCCGAGCTCAAATTCAAAATAGTAAGTGTATTTATGTATGATCTAATAGAAGCAACCTCATTGATCATTACCTTTCACTCCTCCATCATTATAGAAGAGATAACTACCTAGAACTAGGGCATCATGCATTGTTTATGAGCTCACTGTTTGAGCACCTCATGTCCCTATTTGATTGGTCGGTGCTCAAACAGTGAGCTCATAAATAATGCATGATGCCCTAGCTTGCAGCCCACAAGCTATCAAGACATTTTCTCATGAAATGATCATAAATGGGGAGTACCACATAGTGAATATCAACAACAAAACAAATAAAGAGAGATCAAACACTTCACACAATATATGTTATTTTATAAAATTTTATTAAGACTAAATCTATTGTTTATGAGCTCATTATTTGAGCACCTCATGTCCCTATTTTATTGGTCAGTGCTCAAACAATGAGATCATAAATAATGCATGATGCCCTAGCTTGCAGCCCACAAGCCATCAAGACATTTCCTCATGAAATGATCATAAACAATGAGTACCACATAGTGAATATTAACAACAACAAAAAATAAAGAGAGATCAAACACTTCACACAATATATGTTGTTTTATAAGATTTTATTAAGACTAAATATATTATTTTATGAGATCACTATTTGAGCACCTCATGTTCGTATTTGATTGTTCAATGCTCTATTTGTTATATTGATGCTATTAGATCAAATAAGGACATCAGTAATAAAATAATACACTTACTATTTTGAATTTGAGCTCATAAAGATTAAGATATCCTATTGTTTTAAATTTCTATGTGGTTTGAGCCAATGAAATTTTTGTAATTTTGTAATTTTGAAAAAGAAAGTGTCATTTGTATTTTTTGTGAATTCGAAGAGCTTCCATGAAGATGACACTGCACTTTTGCATGGTGCGAAGAGGAAATTCAAGTTTAGCATGCGTGAAGAGGCTGACACCATGTGGGAAGACCGCACTGGCACTTGAGGTAGGCATTTGAGCTTTGTCTTCTCATTAACTCAATTTCATTTTGATGGCATTTGTTGACTTAATGGAATAATATGAATGTTAGTAGTGCACATTTTTTTACATCTTAGCATTTGGAATGATCGATGACCTATGAGCTTTGAGAGCTAGGGAATCGTTGCTATTACCTTCAAGGTATTGTGTGAAGTGTTTGATCTTTCTTTATTTGTTTTCCTGTTGATATTCACTATGTGGTACTCTCCATTTATGATCATTTCATAAGGAAATGTCTTGATGGCTCGCGGGCTGTGAGCTAGGGCATCATACATTATTCATGAGCTCACTGTTTAATATCTGGCATTATGCAAACATACATTAATACACTTACTATTTTGAATTTGAGCTCAGGCATCATGCAATGTTATTGATGTCATTGCATGCTTGTTTTTATTGTGCACCATATATTGTTTTATACACTGTTTATTTCATTGAGACCATGAGCATGACATTTGTAATGTATTTTTTGTTATTGGATTAATGCTATCATGTTGTTGAGTCTGTGTATGGCTTGACTATGCACATGCTTGTAATGTATAGATGATGATCAATAATATGGTGCCAAGCATTGCTTAGATCCTTTGGATCTAACCCCATCTTTTCCTTCCTTGAAAGTTTTGGATCATACAAGAGCATACTAGATTGAACCTCGGGTCAACACTTCACTACTTCAGGCAATGTTTGGTACCTTCATTATTTATGTTCATCCACTTATGTATGTTTGCATTCATTCATATTCTTCTAAAAGTTGGCTATTAGTGACCATATAGGACCATTGTTGATGTTTTTGGGTTATTTGATGAAAATATGTAAATAGGGACATCAGTAATAAAATAGGGATATCTTAATCTTTATGGGCTCAAATTCAAAATAGTAAGTGTATTATTTTATTACTGATGTCTCTATTTGATGTCCCTATTTTGAAGTGTTTGATCATTTCTATTACCTTCAAGACATTGTGTGAAGTGTTTGATCTCTTTTTATTTATTTTCTTGTGCATATACCTTCTCTGATAAACTCTGATATGCACAGGTGATGAACATTCATATTTTCCTAAGCAGTACTTTGAGCTTTCCTTCCAACACATGTACTATTGTGAAAATCATCACAAGTCCATTTGTTGTAGGAAAGCTCACAGTACACATGTCTAGATGTCTACATGTTTTTCACCTATTCATATACCAAATGATGAATGCTCAATTGTTGTAATGGAAAAGCATTCGAATCATCCATATAGGACCTTCATTATTTATGTTCATCCACTTATGTATGTTTGCATTCATTTATATTCTGTTGAAAGTTGGCTATTAGTGACCATATAGGAGCATTCTTGATTTTTTTGGGTCATTTGATGAAAAGATGTAAACAAGGACATCGGTAATAAAATAGGGATTATTGTCATTGTATGCTTGCTACTGTTGTGCACCATATACTATTTTATACATTGTTTATTTCATTGAGACTATGAGCTTGGTTTTTCTTTCAGAAGTGTATGGATTGACTATGCACATGCATAATTATAGATGAGGATCAGTAATAGGATGCCATTCATTGCTCAGATATTTTTTTATCTAACCCCCATCTCTCATTTCTTTGTAGGTTCTGGATCACACAGGGGCACACTAGATTCATACCCAGGTCAAAAATTCATCACTTCAGGCAATGTCTGGCACCCTTATTATTTATGTTCATCCTCTTATGTATGCATGTACTCTTGAATTTTCTTTTGAAATTTATTTTCCTTGTAAAGTATATAAAAGTTATTTTTCATATATATACATGTAATCTTTAGATGCAAAAATTTCTTTTCTTTTACATGTATCTTTGCATGAAATGAACACAAATTAAACAAGATCATCTAATAATGAAAACTAGGGTACTGTAGTCACTCATCTAGTAATTAGTTCCCCAAAACATTACTCAGGGTTGAACATAAGTCTAAGTCCCCAAACTTATTGTTCTATGTGTATAAAATAATATATAGTGCATGACAACATCAAGCAGGCAATGACAACAATAACATTGCATGATGCGCGAGCTTAAATTCAAAACAGTAAGTGAATTAATGTATGATCTAATAGAAGCAACCTCATTGATCATTACCTTTCACTCCTCCATCATTATAGAAAAGATAACTACCTACAACTAGGGCATCATGCATTGTTTATGTGCTCACTATTTGAGCACCTCATGTCCCTATTTGATTGGTTGGTGCTCAAACAATGAGCTCATAAATAATGCATGATGCCCTAGCATGCAGCCTGCAAGCCATCAAGACATTTGAGGTAGGAATTCAAGCTTTGTCTTCTCATTAACTCAATTTCATTTTGATTGCATTTGTTGATTTAATGGCACAATATGAATATAAATACTGTGCATTGTTTACATCTTAGCATTTGGAATGCTCGATAACCCATGAGCTTTGAGAGCTAGGGCATCGTTGCTATTACCTTCAAGGCATTGCGTGAAGTGTTTGATAGCTCTTTATTTATTTTGCTATTGATATTCACTATGTGGTACTTCCTGTTTATGATCATTTCATGAGGAAATGTCTTGATGGCTCACGGGCTGCAAGAAAGGGCATCATACATTGTTCTTGAGCTCACTGTTTAATACTGGCATTGTTCATGAGCTCACTATTTAATATTTGGCATCATGCAAACATACATTAATACACTTACTATTTTAAATTTGAGCTTGGGCATCATGCAATGTTATTGTTGTCATTGCATGCTTGCTGCTATTGTGCACCATATATTGTTTTATACACTATTTATTTCATTGAGACCGTGAGCTTGGCATTTGTAATATATTTTTTGTTATTGGATTAATGCTATCACGTTGTTGAGTTTGTGTATGGTTTGACTATGCACATTATTGTAATGTATAGATGATGATCAGTAATATGGTGCCAAGCATTGCTTAGATCCTTTGGATCTATCCCCATCTTTTCCTTCCTTGCAGGTTTTGGATCATACAAGAGCATACTGGATTGAACCCCGGGTCAACACTTCATTACTTCAGGCAATTTCTGGTACCTTCATTATTTATGTTCATCCACTTATGTATGTTTTCATTAATTCATATTTATTTGAAAGTTGGCTATTAGTGACCATATAGGACCATTCTTGATATTTTTGGATCATTTGATGAAAAGATGTAGATAGGGACATTAGTAATAAAATAGGCCATGTAAATGGTACTAGGCTAACCCAATTAGCCCAACAAAATGTGTCATGTTTGTCTTTTTCAAATACAATCGTTCACCATTTTGTTCTTTCGGTGCTCCTAATGAGCATAGAGAGAGGCCAGAGAATCTTACAAGCCTAAAATGTCAGTATATCACTATATGGCCTCATAATTACTAAGCCAAAGGGGTTTTTTGATTTGAAAGACTTAGCAGCCTCCAAGGTCATTTTCTTTTTTGTTGTGTTAATAGGACGTTTGCTATAAATATTATGATTGTGCATCCCTCTGCTCATATCTTTAGTTTTTGTTTTCATAGATTTCACCATCTAACGTTCCTTTTTGGTAAGAGATGGTTGTGAAAAAAGATATTTCTATTTTTCATTCTGAGAAGATCTAGAGTGATTTTGAGTCAAAGAGGAAATGCCTTGATCCTTCCACAAGTGCTATTCTAACAAGTTCTGATCACTTGATGAACATAAAATTATCTATTGAGTTGAAAAGAAAATCAATAGAAGAAACTAAAAATGAAGTGAAAAAATCGAAGGTTTCTTCTCAACGTAAGTAAAATCCTTTCCCTCAATGAAAGATTGATGTCTTTCCAAACTTTTTTCTCCCAAATTATGGGAAAATCTGAACTTACCATTTGAATAACCACAAGTTTTTATTTGTATGCAGGCCATTCTTCTGAGAGTCAAGAACATTTCCATCCATCTCTTACCGAAAAGGAATGTCAGATGGTGGAATCTACGAAAACAAAAATTGAAGAGATGAGCAGAGGGATGCATAGTCATAATTTTTCTTTATGTGTGTCTCCCAATCCTCGAACAACCACAACCTAGGGTTCTTCATAACATATCATCTAAGCCATCTACTACTGACAACCACTACTCATATAGGGTATTCTAATTCTTCACTATCGATAACCAAGTGATCCAATTTCTTTTTTTTCTCAACACAATGACACACATAAAGAACATGGACATAAACATGACAAATGAGAAACATAAATGTAGATATCACAACAGCTAAGAAACATAAATGTAGATATCCAAAAAATTGTGACCATGATGCCTACATTTATGTTTCTTAGTTGTTGTGTCCCAGGACCCCTTATGACCCTTTACGACCCTTTACAATCCCTAAGAATACATCTTAGAGGTCTTAAAATATCGTAAAGGGTCATAAGAGGCTTTGAGGAGGAGTCAGATGAGCTTCCACCTTCACGTGGTTGGCCCTGTTAAGTAAAGAATGTTAAACTATTCTCGAAACAAAGAGAAGATCAATAATTTAAGATCTCAATCCACGTATGACAAATATATCGATCTATCTCAATGGCTACCAAATCAACAGATCTCTGCCAAGAACCCAGTCGCAAAGAAACACCACAGACCGCACCGGGAACCCGCTGTGAAGAGGCATCCAATGTGTCATAAGTCACACCAAATGAACCACTTTCTGTAATCTAAGTCTCTCAACTTAGTTCACCAAGAAGAAGACTTCTCCCAAGTTATCATGGACACCATAGTGATCTACGAATCTCCAATGTGCAAGTTCTACATGTCACTCTCTCGACATCACATCTAACTCAATAATCCATGAGCCGCTACTGAGTCTATTGCAAAGTCATCTCTGAATGATCTATAACCAAATCACGAGTAGGAACCTAGTCTACAAGAACACCCTTATGAATCGATACTAGCTCGATCGACAAATATATATATATATATATATATATATATATATATATATATATATATATATATATATATATATATATATGATTAACATCGCATTAGCGATGGCCATAAAACAATGATGGCTATCTATCAAAACAATCTGACATCCAGCCATCGCATGTACAACATCATTGTCGTTGGAAAACTATAAACGATCGATAGTCGTTGTAAAATTCTGACAAGTCTCCATCAGATGCACAACACCGATGTCGTTAAAAATACAAATGATGTCTATACGTCGCACACTTCCGATGGGTATTCATCGCACTAATAGCATCTCCATCGGCACACAAATTACAAACGACAGTAACCTGTCAGACGATTCTGATGAGTCACCGTTGTTTTTATTTTTTTGCGATGGATAGGTGTCACAATTGGGACGGCCACAAATAGGTCCAATGCCAAGTTTGCCTTGTTGGCACCCCCTTCTTGTGACATCCATTATCATCATAATTATGACGCCAATCAAAACTGTCAATTTTTTCGATTGTGAAATTGTGATGTCGGGCGGTGTCATTATATCGATGGTTAACTGTCCCAATTTAGATGACCTGACATTAGAAAAAGGTCTCAAATGTACTAGTGGGAGAGAAGCAGAACAGGGGGAAAAAGCCAGATCCATGCAAAGATCTAATCAAAGGTGCTTGACATGACCCCAGACCACTTACTTAGAGGGCTAAACGCTCTTATAATGGAAGTGCTTCCATTTTAAGATGATATAACATATATATGTGTGTGTGTGTGTGTGTGTGTGTCTATATATATATATATATATATACACACACACACACACACATCTATATATATGTATATACATATATACATGTATACATATATATGTATATGTATATGTATATACATATACATATACATATACATATATATATATGTATATATGTACACACACACACACACACACACACACACATATATACACACACATGTATGTACATATATATACACAAAAAGTGACATAATAGATTAATCACTTGCAACACTTAAATAATCACAATGTTCATTCACAATAGGGGCACATTTACAATTTGGAGTCACAAGCCCTTGCAACAAGATCAAGATGATAGTTAAACTACATATGAGTATCATTAAAATTTTCAAATATAAATACGAAAAATAAAAATATAATGTGCAATTTACTAATTTGTCTCATACCTCTTTCAAAGAAACTATCATCTACAACACCTTGCTCTATTGTAGCACAAACATGAGGATCATCAAAATATTCGACATCCAAAGTGAGTTGTAAAAAATACCATTCATATAAGGTTCGCATAAGGTTGAGTTGTTTGCATGTAATAATTATATTTCTCTACTAGTTTCATACATGTGGGCTCAACGAAGTGACTAGTGTGAACATTCTCTCCCTAAATTTTTATCATAATCATTCAACTAATTTAGATATTCTTAATTTTAAAATTTAAATTTAATAAACATAATTAAATGAAATTGTTGAAATTTGTCTGCCTATGAATGCTGAATGTTTCAATAGTAAATTATATGTTATGACTATCCAACCTACAAAAAATATCCCTTGGCTAAGTATATTTTAACTACTATCAAGATCATAAACACAAAGAGACCAACAAGATTGAGAGAGATGAGCTATAACTCAAGCCCTAGAAGACTCGTCCATATAACCCTATAATAGAGGTCTAGAATATTGTAGAAGGGTCTAAATTAGAAAAGTAATGTATTCTAAGGTAGATCCATCTTGATACTCTTTTTCACAATAGAAGGAATAGTCATGTTTTCCACCACAGATCTAGCACATGGTCTTATT